>NTHP01000183.1:538362-562522 GCA_003416845.1 Oplegnathus fasciatus
TTTTTTGCTCAGAGCTCTCATGGCTTTGACAGGATAGTGTGTTCTATTGAGTGGTCCGTCTTGTATTGAATTGGTCCTCCCCCCAATTGAAGTGGTGCGAAATGGTTGGAGAGAACATGTGGAGCAGATTTCTGAGCTCAAGTGTCAGATCCTCATCGCAACAATAGTGATAAGGAGCAGCCTTTGCCACAGAGAGAGGGAGGAAGAGATGAAGGAGTAGTTGAGAGGAGAAAAACAATCTAAACATTATTTGATGCTGCTTTCATTGTAGCTTCTGTCGACATGTCGGTAGGGGTTCCTCTGAGAGGCCATTACATTACAAAGGGCAGTACAAAGATGAACTAGTAGAGGAGTGACAGCACACGACATTACAAGTGCTGCCTGGTGTAGACAGACTCACAGCCTCACGTGTGTGTGTTCATTTTTACTGTGCTTGTAGACTTTGTGTTTAGGACTGATTTGACAAGTATTTTTTGCTATTATCTGGTAAATAATGCAGAGGCAGCAAGTGTATTTGAACTGACGTCTTCCTCAGTTATCTGCACCTCAAACATTTGGGTACGCAACTGCAATTTTTGCTTCTTTTTTGGTGCAATAACTGGACATTTGCATCTGATGATGATGCAGTTTTAACCTTCTGCATCATCTGCTGGTTTGGCAATGCTACTGAGGCACAGAAAAAGACTGTCAGAAAAAAACGCAACAATGGCCAGCAAACTGCTTGGGATTACGTTACCAAGTATGGAATTCATCTACAGAGATAGAACGATGAAGAAGGCAAACAACATTGTGGGTGACCAGAAGCACCCCCTTGCCTCCTCATTTGAACTGTTGCCATCTGGGCAACGATATTGCCCCCCTCTTATTCACAAAAATAGATCCAAGCTTTCATTTGTTCCACAAGCCATTAAGTTGCTAAACACCTAATTTGTTGCAAAGTGGGAGATATGTGTATGGGTATGTGTATGAGTATGTCTAGTGGTAACTTTTGTGATGATGTGATGAAATGCCTTGTGATTGTGCTGCAAACCAATTTCCCCAAGGGGACAAATAAAGTATTCTTTCTCTATCTCTATCTCCTCCTCACACTGGAGACAAAACAGTAAGTATGATTCTCTCTTGTTTTCTCCCTCATCCCTCATCAGGTGTTGAAGAATCTGCAGGCAATTAAGGCTGTCACACAGCAAATAAAGCAAAAAGAATAGGGTGCCCTCTCCCCCGAGGGCAAATAACAGGTTGCTGCACAGGTCTTCACAGCATGTTGCGAGAGGTAGGCTACATGCAAAAGTGTGTGTTTTTGTGTGCGTATGTGTGAATGGTGTGAATGTGTGTGGATGCAGACAAAATAAAGGCGAGTAGGTGGGAGGGGGCACAGTTTATGAGGATTTGAAGGAGAGAGGTTATGTGGGTCCCTTTTCTTTCTCCCTCCCTCTGTCACTCTCACTCAGTGCTGAGTGAGACAACACCGTCTCCCTGTCTGACTCCTCATATCACTGTAGGCTTCAATGTAAGCTGCAGGAAAGCATTTTTCTAACTTGAGATTTAAGATCTGTAACTAGAAATGGGGGGGGGGAGTGAAGAAAAAAAAGGCGGCAAAGAAAGAAGAAGAAAATAAGCTCATTTGCTGATCTGAAGAGAAACCACACAGGGATTTTCTCAGTGTCTCCAATTTTAAACATCTGCACAGGTAAGATGCGCAATTTCTATCCGCTGATTCACTGCATGCATTGACATTTACAGTAAGTTAAGGACATACACACAAACATAGCATCAATATTTTTCCACAAATGTTTGCTCTACACACTAGCTTTTATTGCTTATAATTAGGAAGTATAATTTAATATATGGTGTAATTTGCATAATTGTCTAATTAGAAGTTTTGTTTGAAAACAATTACTATTTCAGGTTCCTGATTAACAAGTATCATCTCATTCAAATACATTTTATAATCAACATACTGGGGTCTGGACAAAATAATGTAACACCTGATGGAAAAGGATCTGAACGCTGAAATAACTGAATAGCAATTACAAAACGCTGCCATTAAAGTGGGTCAATTAGGATAAATGCCAATTATGAGCATTTGTCGGCTTTTAAGGAGATCTGGCAATCAGAATTTTGATATGTGAGCTTTCAAAGACCAAAGAGGCAAAAGAGTGTTTGACCAAACTGCAAGTGCATCAGTCTACTCAGTCCTGAAAGACAACATTTTTCTTATAAGTATGTTTTGTAGGCTGTGGGGTATTTTACTGCATATGTGTTATATGTTCATGTGTATATGACATGTACATAAATGCACATACATATGTGAAATTTGGAACTAATCTGTAATCATTTAAGACAAAACGTGTTCAGGGTGGAGGCACATAATTGTACATTTTACAACATACAGGATTTTTCGATGACTAATTCATATTCAATATTTTATGGGAAATCTTGACAGAATACTAAAAAATATAGACAAATAACACTGGCAAATGACAAACAGCAAGCAATGCAGAATGAAACTAACTAGCATGGATGGAATATGAACATACACAGTGCAGTATTTGGGCAGCTCACCCACAAAGATTTACACGCACTCCCCAAATTTTGTTCAAGTCTAATTTTCAAGCAGCAGGATTTGACGCATTTTGCACGTAATTTTGCAAGCTCATTCCTCTTGTATCTTTAAAACAGTACAATTCAGTGTTGTTGTTGCATCATTTTCTCAAAAGATGCGTACCCTGCCTAAAGCCCAACTATAAGTTATCCAGTTATCTAGATTTTTAGAGCATATTTTTGCATAAATTAGCCCATTTACTACAAAGGATGTCATTTCAATAGGAAAAATGGACCATTTTTCTAGTACTCTGTGACATCTGTGGCACTAAGCATCTGTGTGCATCCTGTCAGCATGAAATAAGGGAAGGGAGGGGTGCACTGCCAGTATTACAGAGTTGAAAGCTGAATAGTGCTGCATTTATAAGCTCTGTTGTTAGAAAATCACACCCTGAAGACAAACACGAACAAAGACATCAGGAAAAAGATAAAACTGCCGACGTTTCTTGCATTATTATGGCGATGAAAACTAGTCTGGCAAGTAGGGAAGTACTATTTTCCTGTTTGTAAGGTAACACATGAATGCACACTGCAGCATCAACAACCACAGAAAAAGGTCTTGATCAGTACACGTTGAGAGCTCATAAATTCTGCTAACTGGCATTCAACCTAACACAGCTAACCATAAAACCTTAAATGTTGCTTTTCTGTTCCCCGCACTTGCTCAAATGTGTACGTATCTGTTTACACATCTTTAATTTCCTTGGCAGAGCCAATGCTATTAGAGGGGCTTTGACCTCTCTTAATGAAAGGGTCAGCAGGAGATAATAACATTTAGCCAGCAGCTGATCTTTAGCAATGCAGACTAGGAGAGACATTCTCACTGCAGTGTGAACTTTCAGTGTACTGACATTAAAACACCTAAAAACACGCAGTATCTGGTTCAGACTTTCATATTACTGCAATTCATGCAAAACATATCTGTGGTAGAGATGGTATTGTGTGACAAAAAATATGTTATCCAAAGTTAAAGAGAGCACAAACTATTTTTTATTCTGCCAACCAGCTAAGTATCTGCCCTAAAATCATCATACATTTTGTGTGGCAATAATGCAGAGTCAAAAGGAGCAGGCCTCCTACATTCCTAATTCAGATAATGAGGTACACCATTAAGTCATCTCATCAGAATTGCAGGATCAACTTTGACCTCATTTGTACTACTTATTTGTCCAGCCTCTGCCCCCAGCTCTCTTTGGGTGCCTCAGCAGCCTCAGAATGATGGAAATGCAAAATTTATATAAAGTGCTCAGGTTAGGAAATGTCAGTGGAGTCAGAGAGAGCAAAAAAAAAAGTGGATGCGAAAAAAAAAGATAGGAAAAGAGAGCAGACAAAACAGGGTGTGAGAGAGAGAGAGAGTTGTCAGGAGTTGTCCTTCCTGTTTTGCATTTTGAGGGTTCTCAATTCTCATCACGCCTCACAAATTAGCTGCAGGGTCTGGATGGTTTCCACAAAGGCCATGGCAACAGCGTTACTAAGCAAGGGTGGGTTTCTTCCAAGCTGTCAGATAATGTAGACGACATGAGACCAGATGGGATCAGAAAACATATTCCTGCTGTTGATTATGGACACATGCATGACAAATTAGAAATAAAAGACACAATGCAGTCTGCCACTGAGAGACGCTATCTCTAAAGTGGAGAGTGCTGCTGAGCAATTAATGGTTACCAACAGGTTTTGAATTGGACATGGAAAATATTCTTTAACATGCCCTTCAAACTGATTGCACCGATGTGCTACACACATTGAATCACTGGAGTGGATCCATCTGCTAAAGATTTTATCAACTATCTGAATCATTTATTCAAACAGTGATGGGATGGAAAAACTCTGTACTGCCACCAGCTTTCTCAACCCATACTAAAAGATTGTTTATCGTGATTTATAATTGTGCATAAAACAACGTCAGCGATAGTTTCAGTTTTGACAAACTTAGCATTCTGCGGCAGCTTCCTAATCACAATCTAATTGGGATCATAACCCTGCTTTTAAAAGATAATGAAGCTCGCTGGATTGTCAGACATGATCCCATTCCATTCATAAATAGACACACAAATCATTCTTTAAGCTAAGTTGGTGACTTGTCTTCACTGAGGTATATGCAGAGTAGAAACAGGTGAAGTTGGTACCCTTTCACCGTCTAACATGTCGGCCTAAAATCTCTGGGTTTAAATTGGGTTGAGAGTGGGTGACTGGGAAGGCCATAGCATATGATTCACTTCATTTTCATACTCATCTAACCATTCAGTGACCCATCCTGCCCTACAAGCATCTGCATTCGCTATGGTTCTCCACTCATTTATTCAGTTTTTAGCAATGCTAAAATGGCTCTAAGGATGGCAATGTCATCCCCGGTCAGTCAGCCCACCACTTTGGCTCAGACTGAAATATCTCAACAACTGTTGCCATGACATTTGGTACAAGCTTTCATGGTGCCCAGAGGATGGATCCTAATGACTTTGGTGATTCCCTGAATTTGCATCTAGCCCCACCATGAGGTTGACATTTGTGGTTTTGAGTGAAATATCTCCACAGCTATTGGATCAACTGTCATGAAATTTGATACAGACCCCTCACGATGAATTGTAATCATTTAGGTGATCCAATGACTTTTCACCTAGCACGATCACCAGATCAAAATTTGACCCTTATAGATACTTACAAAACCTGCAAAACTAATGACATTCATATCAACCTCAGCGGTACTTAAGTGCACTTCTTAACTAAATATGTAGAATACGTCTAATCGTCAGACCGAATAAAATGCATGCTGGACGCTGGATTTCAGTAATGGTGCTAATATTCTATATTCAAATGTGACTTCTACTGCCAGTCATGCGGTATCAAGCAGCATTGCAATCAGCTATCAGATGTTTAGTTTCCACCAGGAGAGTTTAGTCAGGGAAAGAGCAAATACTTTCAAAACAAACAAAACAAAGCAATTTTAAGTTGATCCAGTCACTTTCCTGAATAACCAGCAATATTTATGACTTCTAAATATTTGGGGTGCTGTTACTGAGGAAACAAAATAAAAAAAAACATATTTTGCCCTCCTGGATGCCGTTCCTCATTCGAAACATAGAGGGAGGCTGATTTGGTCTTTTTGTTGTTGTTTAAAAGCCATGTACTGCCTGGCATGTCTGCCCCCCTGGAAGACTTTGCCCTGGGCGTTCTCAGTGAACTACTGTATGTGGCTGGAACTGGGTATGTGGCTTTTAGTCAGCTATACTGTAAGGTAGATGAGCGAAGCTTTGTCTCTGGGGTCAGGATTGCAAGTGGAGCATGTGGCATTTTCTGTTTCTGTTTAGTCATAAATTTGTTGGAATAAATCATAACACTTCCCTGTTCATTTCCAGAAAGTATAAAATTATTTGAAAGGGTCTTCTAAGTGGTGTGATTTTTGATTCAAACTTATCTTTTGAGAGCCAAATTACAAAAGTTGTTCAACTCTGCTTTCTTCAGCTAAAAATTCTCATTTCTATCTTGAGCAGACCTTGAAAAGATCATTCATGCTTTTATTTCATCACACCTAGATTATTGCAATGCCCTTTATTCTGGTCTCAGTCAGAAAGCCATTTCTTGCCTCCAATGTGGTTAACATGCAGCTGCTAAGCTTTTAATCAACTCCAAAAGAAAATACTACATTACTCCCTCTCTCCACTGGTTGGCTGTAGGTTTTAGAACTGATTTTATTGCTAACTTTTAAAGTTTTGCAGGGTGTGAGCCCCAACTATATTTCTAACTTACTTGTCCCTTATGAGCCTGGACGTAGCCTGAGATCCTCAGTTGGGACCCTCCTGTCGGTTCCTAAGCAACAAGGGCCCCTCATTTATGGAACTCCCTACCTGAGAATCTCAAGTTAGCAACTTCAGTGTCCTCGTTTCGTCTCAAAACCTATTTTTATGTAAAAGCCTTCTTAAAGTGAACATTCTATTTATTTTGTTTTATTTCTATTTTATTTTATCTTATTGCACTATTTCTAGTCCACTAGTTTTTGCTCTTACCAGTTCTTTATTCCCCTATTGCTATATAAATGCGCTGTGTAACCCTGCTTTCTTTTACTGTTTTAACCATATACCCTGTTTGTAAAGCACTTTGTAACTCTGTTTTGAAAGGTGCTATATAAATAAAGTTATTATTATTGTTATTCTGAGTGATACGTCACTCAAATAAAAAAGAAACAAAACATCCATAGAAACTCCTCAAACCATTTATATAAACCACCTCTGTACTGTCCAGTAACACTCACATTTCTACCAGAGTTTGCTAAATACAGAGTCTCACTTTGGAGTATCACTTTAAGCATTCTGTGCCACGTCTAGTAGCTACTCATTCAGAAATATGACATGGTTATAGCCTACATTACAGTATGTTCTTCATGCAGCAGGCCAGTTCAGTACATCATAAATCTGTTTAGACACACCAGGAAACAATCTGTTTCCGACAGATCAAGAATTCTGGGTTGGCCGACCCAGAGGGTTCGGGGTTGCGGGCTGTCCATGTGGTGTTGGAAAGCTGAAACGAGAGATGGCTGCAAAACAGCATGGCATTCATGAGCTTAATAGGAAAGTCACTTTGTAATCTATAGAACTTGCAGTATCTTGATAGACTTAATCAATATGTACTTTCTACCGCATTTCCACACAGACCTTTAAAGCCAACAATTCTTTTCTATTCGGCCACCAGCATAAATTCTATATATAGGAAACACTGATCTGTAGATAAAGGTCACAATTTCTTTTTTTTTTTTTTCAAAAGAAAGCGAAGTTAACATTAGCAGAAAGATTCACAGACATCAGGAAATCTTTTAAAGTGTAGGCAGTCATTTACTCACAGGATGGAGGCAGTTTGGTGTTTTCAGCATTAACTGCCAAAGCTAAAAGGCCACACAGCGATGGAGAAAAGCCACTCAAACCCTGCAGCATGAGAATGTGGGGGTTTTTTTGCAGGTGGTGGAAAGAGAAGACAATCCCACTCTGTAATAGTGCTGCCAACAGAAAGAAATGAAAAGGGACTCCACCAGAAGTGTAGGAAAGTTCAATCTTATCTTTTACAATTTAGCTGGATGAAACTGTGACTTGCACACATCTTAGGGTTCCATCCATGATCCAACAAGCCCCCTGTTTAAGCTACAGTAGGTACTGTTCCACTAGCTTCCCCAGCACACTGGGTTTTCTCACACCTCATAGAGTTTTATGTCATCTGTATTTCTCAAAATTTGAAACATGTTCCTCTGGTTTTCCATCCATCTTCTAAGGTGAATGGGTATCCACTACTATACTGGCTGTTGGGTGGCTGTTTAAGTGTCACATTAACAAAGTTGACTTCAACATACCGCTCCTCTAAGAATTAGTCGAGGAGCTTTCAGCGCTGGATGGGAGTTGGAGTTGTTAAATTCGTACAAAATAACCAGCCTTCATCTTTAAACTGATGAGGTTTTCAAATTTTAATATCCACAGCTGTAGCTATCCATTTTATTTTAAAAGCTACGCCTTGTTCATAGCCGACATTTTGACTAAGCAAGAAAATCACTGGTGAAACAAATTTTATTAAAGATGGCTCCATTCCATTAAGTGTCCCAGTAAGTCAAGCCAGTGAGGCAGCATACACAATACCAAAGCCATGGAAGTAGCTCACCTAAATGGGATGCAGTGTTATTATTAATGATATTAATTACATCTGTGCTTTTCCCGCTAGGAAGTTGCAAGGCATCGAGAGGAAATATTATCTTACTGAATCTGGCAGCTACTGTAGATCAAATTGTAGGTAAATTTTAGGTTGTTGACTCAATGAAAGTCAGTAGCCTCAGATTTTTAAGCCAACAAAGTAGTATTATTGTATTATTGTATTATTTAAAATCACAGTTTGTTCTGCAACATGCTCAGAGTCATAATAATAGTTTTAAAATACTTATCTCCCTGAATTATCTTCAGATATCCTGTCAAAGGTCCTGGGGGGGGCACTTCTCATAACTCTAGAACTTGCCTGAAAATCATCATGTTTTTAAGTTTTCTTAAGTATCAAAGTAATCCATTCATGGGTACATTGCAAACAGGAAGAGCTAATAGCTAATTCAGCATACTTTTAATGGTGCCAATTTACAGATTAGTAAACAAAAGTAGGCTAAAAAAAACGGGGTTGTTGTAACAAGTTGTAGCCCACCACTGATTCCAAAACAGCATTATACTTCCTGTTTACATCCCCCAAACCCCGGAATTGTGGGAAATTTTAGTGGAAGATGGACACACTACTCTTGCCGATGAATTGTTCTTACTCAAATTGTTAACCATTACACTTTCACTTGGTTGTTCAGGTCTCCAAAGAAGTCTTTTTAGCGCCAGTTGCTTGCTTCCTCTTGTGGTATCCAGCCATGCAGTCACTTCTGGTTTTATTTGACCAGGTTTTGAAATATCAGTCACTGAGATTTATTTTGCTGCACCATTACAATTGAGATGAATGGAATTTTATTTCTGTTGCTCACAGCATTTTATTGTTTTCATCTGAACTGCTTTCCACTGAAGAAATCGTCCCCATATAAACTGTTGTAGTGAGCATATACCTTTGTTCTCAAAGTGAGAAAAATAAGCCATTATTTGGGGATGTTATTGAAAAATCAACTCAAATAAAGGAAGACATGTACTGTAGCCTGATTGTGTACAGTGAAAAATCAATGTGTCAGGGCAATGTCAGTGACACTGATTCAGTCGAGTCCCTATAGGGAACAAGCCTATAGGCTATAGAACAAGTGCAGGCTACATATATTGATTATCTTGTGATCCCCAAAAAATCCCAAGTGTGAGGTTGATTACTTACTTATGATTTCTCACGTACTTTTTGATTTATTGTTGATCATGCTCTCCCTTATTTTAAGGTTGGCCTCCAGAGACATGGATATCCTCATGGATGAGGATTTCAGTGTCACCGGTAACACAAGCCACGAAACCGGACTAGAAAGACTAGAAGGCAGCAAAAGCCAAGGACTCAACCACAGTGACCCCCTGGACATGTTCATTGGCATGGAGCTTCTTATACGTTTCAAACCTCTCTTCCTGCCTCTCTACTGCCTCATAGTGGTTGTGGCTGGTGTTGGAAATTCCTTCCTGTTGGCTTGCATCTTGGCTGACAAGAAACTCCACAATGCCACCAACTTTTTCATCGGTAACTTAGCAGCTGGAGACCTGTTGATGTGTTTGAGTTGTGTTCCACTGACTGTATCTTATGCCTTCGACAGCCATGGCTGGGCTTTTGGGAGACCCCTCTGCCACCTGGTCCCCTTGCTGCAATGTGCCACAGTGTTTGCATCAGTTCTTTCACTCACTGCCATTGCTGTGGACCGCTACGTTGTTGTAGGTAAAGGACTCAACATTATTTTCCTTGATTAGGGGTCATTTTTATACTCAAAAATGTTTTCTTTGGAACCATATGGTGTTGGTATCAAAAAAGATACTGTGTTGGACAGCAATGCATGTTGATTCCTCCCCTCTCAGATCCAACCTGGGGATACTGAGGTGAATGAGCTAAAATCAACACACAGACTGCATCAATTTTCACTAGGATTATTTAATTTTTCTACAAATAAAAAGTTATACCATCGGAATAATTTGAAAGATAATATAATAGTATAAATGGCTTTAATGTGTGAAATAATATACTTGCTTTTACCCGTGCTTTTTCCTTTCTGTGTCAGCTCACCCAGTACGGAGGAGGATCTCTGCGTGGGGTTGCGGTGCAGTGACTATGGGCGTCTGGCTTTTATCTCTTGCCCTGGCTGCACCTCCGTCTCTCTACACGCGCTATCTGGACCTGCGACCCAGTGGCATCGACCTGGTAGTGTGTGAGGAATTCTGGCCAAATAGTGGCAATCTGCGGCTGCTCTACTCCTGCTTCATTCTCATAGCTTCCTATATGATCCCGCTGCTGTCGGTCAGTGTATCCTACTGTGCCATCACTGTCAGCCTAAAGCACCATTCAGTACCTGGGGAGCTATCAAACAGCCAGCAGCGCTGGAGCCAAAGGAGGAAGAGGACCTTCTCTCTGCTGGTGGCCTCAGTGCTGGCCTTTGCCCTGTGTTGGCTGCCCCTGCAGGTGAGTCTTAGATCCAGACTGTTAGATCCAAAACTAAAGCCGAACTGCGAGCCACTCTTAGCTGGACTATCCTTCTCCATTACTCTTCATCTAACCTGTTCAGTGGAATTTGAGGAAGATCTTAATTTGGGAGTTAGGATGCTAGCAAATCATAAACTCAGTGAAGTGATAAAAAAAAGAATGACGTTTTAACTGTCCATGAGATGATACATTTTATACGTCATTAACCACAGAAGCTTATCATCAGGTAATTGTATCCACAAAACCAACATTATATCCACAATGGGCCATGCAAAAGCATAACAGATTAGGATTTTATCATCGTATTAATGGAAAAAGAGGGCAGGGTTTACATTGCGCTAGGGTTGTAAAGACCTGGGGCCCTGTTTCACAAAAGCTTTTTGAGAGCACTGCTGACACGCAGATCACAAATTCATTCATTAATTCATTCAAACCTTTATTTAAGCCTTGAAAATCATTGACGTTTCCCTCATTTGCAATGATGTCGATAATACAGAGAAATATGCAGTTAAACAAATTAAAAGAGGACAATACTCAGTGAAAACAATTACATACTGAGGTGAAGTGGTTCAAGACCATCGTCTTGAATTGTCCAGGGGTAATGAGAGTGTCGATTCCATGTGTTTGGTGAACAAAAACTAAAGGCAGATTTTCCAAGTTCAGAATAAACCTGCGGGACTTGAAGCATAAGACAGTTAGTAGAGCAAGGCTGGTAGGGTCCTGTGGTCCAGTCCAGCATAGATGTTATATAGGGTGGTGAGTGTCCAATAAGGGATTTATAGATGAAAAGATACAGGTGTTTATCACACATCTGCGCCAGAGAGGACCAACCAACTTTGTTATACAGAAATGCAAGGGTGAGTGTCATAGGGATCTCCGGTAATGAATCTGAGGGCAGAAGGGTACACTGAGTCTAGTGATTTGAGAGTGGAAGCAGCAGCATGTCTGTAGATTATGTCACCATAATCCAGGACTGATTGAAAGACTGCCTTAACTAACTAACTAACGAACTTTTCCTATACTATACAATTCAAAGGGAAGCTGGATCTATTTCTGTCCAAAAATCCAAGTTTTTGTCACAGTTTGGTGATGAGATTTTCAATATGATGCTTAAATGTAATTGATTCATCAAGCCAAATACCCAGATATTTATACTGGGTGGCACAAATGGTGGCAGCATGATATTTCACAACTGACAAGAGACATTTGTGAGTCCTACAGGGGCTGCAGGAGTCGCAAGTATGGCATTTGTTGTCATTAGTGAAAGGTGTCAAAACGAGCAAGAGGAAAAGTTAGCCTTAAGTTGAGTGTATTTTTAAGACTTCATTACAGTTAAATACAGCCAGAGCCGTAACATAAAAATTTTTTTCCACTGTGTAGGTGCTGAACCTGTTGCTGGACCTGGACCCAGACTTCCACATCATGGGAAAACGCTACATAAACGTCTTACAAGTCTGCTGTCATTTAGTGGCTATGAGCTCTGCATGTTACAACCCCTTCATCTACGCCTCACTGCACAGCAAGGTGCGCATGCACCTGAAAGGCTACCTCTGTCCTTGTCGCAATCGTCAGAGGGGGATGGTGGAGAGAGCAACATCCAGGAGCTGATTTCCAACTGTGCCTTCTATGATACACCTGCTGTACCCACAAGCTAACACCTGCATCCCTAACACCAACGTTAATGTCTGAGGTGTAGGAGAAAATAAGACAACTGCTCAGCATCCATTAAAACCAGATTTCTCTATACTATTCCAGTATTTTGTGACTTAAAGACATTTGGTCTTGTCTTGTACAGTGTCGCCAAAGGCAGTGCTAAATAAGGCCATTTATGAGAAACAGGTGAAGAAGCAGATCCAGACCAGACTGTAATTTAGTATGATGATGAAGAAGATTTAGCCATCCATTGGGATCCCTGTGTTTTTCTTGGACGGCGGAGCTGCTGGCAGAGACGCTAAGCAGATCTTCAGCTTTAAAAAGCATAAACAGACCCTCAGGCTGAGGAGCTCTGTAGCAGACTTGCTGGAGGCTGAGACCAGGGGTGGCTACACTGGCAACAGGGCCTGGTTATATTTAAATAGTCAACGCTTCACTTCAGGGAGCTGACCGAACAATGAACTCCTCTCACCAGATATGGGTGACAGACCAAGAAAAGGATGTGCAAAAGACACAATGTGATGTTTTATTTTGTCCCTGGTACTGAATGTCTGTGCTTCAAAATCTTATTCTTAATATCAGTTATGGCGCGCTTGTTTTACTTGTTTATCACCTATCACATTTATTATGTTGAAATACACATTGCCTGCTATTTTTAATGTTATTATGTAATATTTATTTTGTATTATTTGGCTCCACAGTCTAACTTTGTGTGTCATCTGTGCACATAGATAAATACGTGTGTGTTTGTGCATACATATGTAGTGTGCACAGTTTGTGTGGACCTGTGTGGAAAAAGATCAATATGTACAGCAGTGGGAGATGAAATCTATATGTCAACTCTGTTTGTAAAATTGAATCAATACCAAATTCATAAAGGTGTTACCTGATGAACAAAGTCTCAGTGCTATGGCTCTGTCTGGAAAACAAGACTGACACAATGATCGACTTAATATTCAGAGCATGAACAATAAAGTCACCCATAAGCATCACCGTGCTGCCGGCACTGCCGTTCAGTCCCCATCAAGTGTGATTAATGCTTTCTTTGTTTGTCAAAGCCTGGGTATCATGTCAATTTCTGAACATGCTTCCTGTTAAAAGACTAACCAGAGAACTGGCTAATGTGATCTAAATTACATTTAAGCAGCATTAATTCTGTTCAATTCGTATCGAGTGCCACAGTTTTCATTATTGTTGCTACTTTCGATAAAAAGGATATATTTTTCTACTGTTAACTGGAAGGGTTGTAACAATGCATTACACACAATAAAAGTATCACCGTGCAGGGCAGATTGTCCATCAACAAACCCAATCAGCCCATTCAAAATGCCAAAACACCATTTGTTCAGTCAGCCAACTGGCAGGAACGAAAAAAACTCAGTGTAGCTTTAATGCAAGCTAAAAAGCCGCCGCTGCTGCTGATGCCAACTATCACCTTTCAACAAGCAGATTACTTTGCTGTCTGTTGCTTGGCAGCTGGGTTGCCCTGACTTTTCTCTCTAAGTGAACCTTGAGACTGAATTCAGCTCTACTCAATTAGAGCTTTGCCTTGATGCTCTTTCTGAAAGGGTTTGCAAGAGTTATAGTTTTGTTTTTAAGAGGGGAGGTCAGTTGTTTTAAAGGTGAATTTAACCTTCCTCCAATGCAATAATGACACACACAATGTCCACCCACAGTTAAAGCCCCTGCAACTTGGTTTGAGATCTATAGTATTTCCCTATGACATTAAATATTAATGAGCAGCTAACAAAGTTAAAGTTTGGGGGAAAAAAACATCCATAGTTATTATTTATCAAGAGTTTAACACTTAAAAAAGAGAAATAAGAGCACGGAAAAAAACAGAAATCTCTCAAGTGAAATAACCAAAACTCGGAAAATTGTGTAGTGATACGATTACTTTGAGTAAAACCGTAATGTATTGTAAGACATGGATGTATTATAAGAACTGGATACTGGACTAAAAGATGGCGCCCACTGCTTGCTGAGCGCAAGTTTATTTTTGTGTGTCCCACTGCACATGAACATTAGTGTCTCTCCCACTGACCCTGCCCACATGTTCCTGTTTGGCCTACACTAATAAAAAATAGCTTTTCTAGGCTCTGGGAAAGTTTTACAAACATAAAACCTCCATGGATTAAAAATTCAGAATACAAAGAGTAATAAATGACTTTGTTTGCAGTTCAAGGTGTCCTGCCAACAGCTTTACAGTCTCTTCTATAATCCTGGCCTATGGGGAATGCTCTTTGGGCATGAAGGGGATTTTTTTTGTTGCAGTACCACAAGTGGCCACTGGGACCAAGTGGAAGCGAAGCAGTGGTTTCGTTGTAATAGCAAACTGGAGTTGTAATAGTAAGAGGAATGGGTCAGCCCCAAAAAAATCAATTTTGTCATAATATAGCCAGTCAAAACACTGAATGATGACGTCTGTGTATAAATACATTAAGTAAGCTGTTGCAGCTTCGTTTCAACCGTCTCCAAAACTACAGAAGTGGCAAGATCCTCATTGTTTTTGTCCATAAAGGATAAAAATAAACAAAGAACAAACATCCCTTGCAGTATAATCAAAGCCAAATGATTGTACTGTGGGTGTACAAGTCCAATATTATAGTATTATTCTTCTGCATGTCATCAGTAACAAGCAGATGATTCACTACTGAATCAACAAGCCTGTAATATATGCAGAGTGCACTTAAAGAACACAATAAATGGTAAATACAAATTAGAATTATTTTTGCCCTTTTTGGAAGATTTTTCAGGGCCTCTTCAGTTGTTTGGCTAAGGCTGGCAGCTGCAGCAGTTCATTTGCTTCATATTACAATACATGGATATACAAACTTTGCTTCGCCAAGAGTGAGTGGATTCTGGCTAAGATCTGTTTTTATAAACATACTAAGCTCCTTACAGCGAGGGTTTAGACTTGCTTGTCCCCTGGGCTACCAGACAGATTTTGATTATGGGCTGTGGCAAGTTGTCACAGTGAAGTTAATGGAATGAAAAGGTGTTCAATGAAAAAGAGAATATTCAAATTTTACTGCAGGCAATTATTTTGACTAAACTTAAGGATACAATTACCACCATGACTGGAAATGAAGTATTGCTGTAACAGGGTAAATTCATAGTGCAGCTATCATGAAGAGCACCTGCTAATCCTTTCAAGCACTGATTCAAAAGTATGCTTTCTTGTCAGTTAAATACACAAAAATAAATATAGTTTTGATGAATATAAGTGGTTTATTGTAATTGGCTAAATAACTGACTCTGATACACTGTAGGCTACAAAAGTTACTTTATGTTTATTTGAGTTAGTCTATGAGAAAAACAAAAAAAAGAATACTGTGCTTATGTCTGTTGTACATAACCCAATTGTGGATGTGCAAGCACAGTGATGCACAGCAGAATGCAAGTGAAGACCACAAAGAAAACCTTGGTGTAAAAAAAAAGAAAAAGAAAAGTTGAGTTCTTGTTAGTTCCTGTCTGTGAAGTAAAACAGTGAGAAAATGTTTTGTGTCTTACACTTAATGCACATCCTAAATGATAGCCTGTAAACTATTACAAGTAGATTTGTTTAGTCTTCACCCATGCATGACAGTACGCGTGTATTACTCTTGTTGTGGGGGACATAAATCTGTTTACACAGTCGCATTGTGGGGACTCGCCTTCCTTTTGGGGACACAATACATGTCCCCATAATGTAAATCATTACATTTTAGGGTGAAGACTTGGTTTAAGGATAGGGTAAAGTTAGGTTTAGTTTCAAAAGGTTAAAGTTATTAAGCAGTTAGGGTTAGGGTTAGGGTAAGCCTCCTGGAAATGAATGTAGATCAATGTAATTCCCTCTAAAGTGATGAAAACACGGTTATGTGAGTGTGTGTCTGTGTGTGTGTGTGTCTGTGTGTGGGCAGGAGGGTGTTAAGGTTGGGTTAAAAGAGATAGATAGGGTTAGGGTGTGGGATGTGTCGTGCGAATGGAACGGTTTGACATTTGAAAGTCAGGTGCAAAACAGCATTGCATTCACAAGCACATCTGCATCTTAATTTATGTTCATAAGAAGATATAATCTTTCATATCATATGTTTTTATGGAAGCAAATCTATTCATATGGGCAGTGTAATTAAATTACATACTCCCTGGTCACTTTTGTGGTACACATATACAAAAATAATTCAAAACTTTAACCTCTAGCTGCTAGATGTTCCACTTTCTTTATACCAGCTCTTTGTCTGTCCGCTGTTTGATGGGTAGGTGGCGTGCAATTGGTTTGCAAGAAGTTTTTTTCAGAAAACCGCTGCTTGCTGCTGGAAACGAGGTTGATGAGACACTTTGTAGAGCTGAGGGGAACTGCAGAGTTGGGTGACAAGTCTCTGTGGGTTTATTATTGCACTATTGATTAGCTTAAAGTTATATATATAACATATATATATAATTACATTTTTTCAATTCAGTTTTATTTATATAGTGACAAATCACAACAAAAGTCATCTCATGACACTTTACATATAGAGCAGTTGATCCACACGGTCTTCACTCCAAGCTCTTTTACTCTCTGCCTGAAAATCTTAAACTCAATACCCTTGATATATACTTAATATTATATGTTTGTACTTTAATACTCAATGTTGTCATTTTGTCTCTCTCTGCATTAATTCTATTACTTTTGTTCACGGTCTACTGTGTTGTTTTGTATCTATCACATCTCCTCTGCTGCTCTTCCTGAGGTTTTTCCCATTAAATGTTGAGTTTTCCATATCCAAATCAAAGGTTTAAGGACAGAGGGTGTCATATGATGTGCAGATTATAGTGCCCTCTTGGAAATTGTGATTTAGGGCTATAAATAAAATTGACTTGACTATATTCCTAATCACACTTAAAAAAAAGAGATAATAATACAAAAACACTAAAAGAATTAATCAAATCTATTCAAGTGGGCAGTGCAAATAAATTTCTATACATACATGAGGAATACCCTAATGAATATGAATTACTGAAAACATACTGCACAAGAAACACAAATGTACCCTCAAAAAATATATTTTAAATATGTATGCCTCATATTTGAGAAAGGTGATTCACTGTCATTTCACTGTGGCAGCCTGCATGTCTGTAGTGACAGTAAATAATGAAAATTGAATATCCTGCTTATTGTTTTGCTAATGAAATATCAACTCTAATGATAAACCACTTTGGGTTCGTGGTTCAGAAACGCATTAGTCTTAGACAAATTGAGTTTGATTATCAAGACTCGCTGTTTCATTAAAGACACACTTAATAACACGGCGAGCAGCCGGAGAGCAGCAGTTCAATGGAAATATGAACTGATTAGTAGTGATTGCTCATTATAATAGAGGAGGTGAAAAATTATTTTCTCCCGAGTGCTGTTTTGTACGTGTTACGATACTCAACTCAATGCTAAAATAACTTCAGTCTAAGAATAGCTTGTCTATATAATGCATTTAGACCAACCCTGCATTACGAGGCTATGAGTGAGAACAGCTAAACAATAAAACCATATTGACTTCCCAAGGAGTCCAGCTACAACCTGAGTTAGCTCATTAAAAGCTGAGTCTAGAGAAAATGGATCTGTAATATCTTGGGCCTAATGCCACAGCATGATGGACTGCTCCTTCGGGTAATTTCTTTAAACTTGACTGCATTTCAACATTTTCAAATGTGGAGTCAAATCACTTTTTCAAGTAATGCTTCTTCAAATTGCCTCAGGCTTTGACTGGTAAGAGTATTGAGGTGAAATAATAGAGTGAGGAAGGGACATCTTTTGGGAACCTTTCATGAATTCATTTGAGTGAGGTTTTTCTTGTTTTTCTTTTTTCCAAGCGGCCCTCTCCTAAGAGTTATCTTTTGACCTGATGAAAACCCAGAATTTGATGGGGCGGATGAATCTTCACTAGTCGTGGCTCATCTTAAAAGGTTGGCATTATTCTATATTTTCTTTTTGTCAACAAATCCCATGAGAGGACCAAAAGCAACAATGCATTAGACTACCTGCCACTACTTTCTAACTTTCTGTGGCCCATTCATACTGAAGATGTAAATCTTGATATATAGGTTCATTTTTTTAAAGTAATTTTAAGTTTTAAATATAGATTTTAAGTAATTTCCTAACACATTTGGACACTGTAGTTTTTAGCCAACGTTACTCAAAGAGGCATAAATCTTGCATTTGTTATTGGGACTATTTTTGGGCTGTCACTAGAGCAACACATGTGCGCAACATATGTGATGCTCTAGTGAGTATTTCTGGCAGGATGATTTATGTGGAATCAACTCAAAATAAACTACAGTGCTCATGTTCATTATAATGAAGGAACGTGTTACTCAGTGCAACTGTGTGGCTCATTGATGATGTCTTTTTAATAGTTTTTGGACAACAATATTGCACAAAGGAATAAGCTATGTCAGGATTTGACTGCACAGACAATACTTGTTAGTATTGGTTTTGGTCCTTTTCATGGGATTTGTTGAAAATAAGAAAAATATAAAACATCACCAACCTTATCATCTATGAGTAGCTATGAGCTTGTGTGCAACCCTGTTTCCCTGATATACAACTAATGTGCAAAAGCAAATACATTTTGAAAGAAAGTTATGGAACCTGAATTACATTTTATCAGCATTATAAGGGAACATTTTAATGAAAATATCTGCAAAGTCGCAGAAACATATCCGCTAAATGTTCACTCACAACATGTCTCATTTGTTTTCCTACAATATCCGCTCATCATGGACTGCAGAAAAACATTGCCTGTGAACATATCCAGGCGGCAATTACATTTCCACTTAACCGTATTAGGCAAAACATTTTAGTGGTATATGAGCTTCCAAGAGACAGGGTTTCTGTATACCATATAAAGATCAAGGACTCAGCAGTATAGGCTTTTAAAGAAAGAGAACTGGTTGTACAAACCTTAAACAACCTCAGGGTCCATACACCAAGTGCTCTGCTGGTGATGTATCGATGTGCCCTACAAAGAGCTCTATTGATGCATGAGAGAGTATGAATAATGGACAAAATATAAAACAAATCAGTAACAGCCCTAATGTTGTCGATTCACTTTCTCCCGCCTCCTCCCTTTCTTTCTGTCTTTCTTTCTTTCCCTTTCTCTCATTCTTCACCTGTCCTCCTGCCTTAGTCTGTCTATTGTAGATTACTTTAACAGTAAATATATTAACTTTTGCTCACATCTTTTCTGACATTGTCAGGAAACACAACTTTGAATAAAACTCTGTGAATACAACTCTCTCTGTGTCTCTCTGTGTGTGTGTGTGTGTGTGTGTGTGTCTCTCTCTCTCTCTCACACACACACACACACACACATACGCACACACACACACACACAGATCTCCTGATTGCAGCCTTTGTCCACTTGACAGATGTGCAGCACACAGCTGTGCTGGATTTATGATTACCTTTGGATGTACGGGCTTATCATTTCCGAAAGCCTCCCCTCCCTGTGGAAATGGATAAAATGCCAACTCCAAAAACTGATCATCACATATGTATAAACAACCTAAAACCCGGGCACCTGTTCAAACCACTGGTTTATTTGGATTGACATCAACACGTTCCACTTACAGCCACACAGTTAGGACACACAGTCATGCTAATGAATGCTTTTTATGGCATGCTTTAAGTTAGTTAATGCATTTTTTAGCTATACCAGGGTCATGCAATCACAATCACAATGTCCTTGTATAGATTGGAGGGAAAACACGAGTGCTCTTCAACTCCAGCAGTGTCCAACCACAAACCAGAAGTGGCTGCCTCTGAAGAACTCTTGGGAGAGCAGAACCTGGGAGTGCAATCCAATTACAGAGCCCTGAGATGCATGTTATTCAACCCCCCCTGCTCTACACTGTGCAGGATATGAGCGAGGAAAAAAAACAGACAAAGGCGGCAATGTGGTTTTCTCAAAGGATGTCTGATTGTCTGTACATGAAGGGTTGATTATGAGAGGTAAATAATCTTGGTACTTCCTCACTAACTCTGAAAATGAAGACATGAGTTTAAACAGCTACAGTATTATGCATAATCATGTATATGTATGCACATACACACACATACATGCATACAAATGCACAGGTGCGCTTGCACCCACATGCAGCTTACTTTTCATATTAAATTAGTATTAGACGTTCCTCTGTTGTATGCAGTTAGAGCACAGTCATCTGTCTGTGTCAGTCTGAACCTCCTCCAGAACAGTTTCACCTCCTCCTGGACTCCGTTACTGACCAGCACATACAGCACAGGGTCCACCACGCAGTTCAGACTGGACAGTGCCAGCGTACATGAGAAGGGAAAGTGCATTTTTTGTTCAAACTTGCAGTAACTTCCTTCAGTAGTTATGTCAGAGCTCTGGTAGTAGACGAGTGAGCGTGTGAGCAAGAGAATGTGATATGGGGCAAAGCAAATTGAGAAAATCCCAATCACCCCAAAGGACAGCAGGCGGACCTTCCTTTTAGCCTGGGCACTCAGGCCGGGACTCTGGCCCACAGTGGCCAGCACCCTCCAGTAGCTCACCACCAACACCAGCAGGGGCAGCAGGAAGCCGATGCCCACTCTGAGCAGGTTGAACAATGCCACAGGCCTCTGCATGGGGTAAGTCTCATAACAACGGTCATTATTGTTTTTTTCATCATGGGCGTCTGTGAGATTGTCATTGACCAACACCATGATGTGCAACGCCACCACTACAACATATACGCTGACACACTGTGCCCAGGCGTAGCGGGATGTACGGTAGGTCTTGGAGCGGAGCGGGTAGGTGACCACGAGGCAGCGGTCCACAGAGATACAGCAGAGCAGGTAGATGCTGATATACATGTTGGAGTAGTAGAAGAAGCCTGCTACACTGCAGGAGGCAGCACCTAGCTCCCAGTGGTGGTCTCGTCGGTAATAATTTATCCAAAGGGGCATAGTGAGGATAAAAAGCATGTCGGAGATGGACAGGCTGAGCAGGAAGATGCCAAGAACGTTCTGCCGTTGCACTTGTTGCCAAATGGGGCCCATGGTCAGCACATTGAAGATCAAACCAAAGATAAAAGCCAGGATGTAAACAGACATCAGGAAGTCACTGATGGCGCTGTCGTGGATTTGAACACACACAGGCGATGAGTTTGTGGTTGTCGTTTGTGGTATGACTGTACCGTTCATTGTTCCTTTAGTTTCCTGTCACTTTCCTGGTTAGAAATTCACCTGCAAGCATTAAAAAAAAGTTTTACAGTAAGAGTTTGTCAGTTTAGTAAGGTTCAAGGTTTATTTGTTTTTGGCATTTTACAACACAGGTTTGCACCATGAAACGAAAGCTGTAGCCCCCTTCACCCTACACACACAGAACATATATACAAATGTTTAAAATTAGAATAGAATAAAAATAAAAACAATAAATACAGTTACTTATATACATATATAATACACAAGGTAGTGGTATGGTAATGTGCAAAAGCGCAAAAGTGACACAGGCAACACGAGCTTACTCCTTCGATACTTTAAAAGTCATAATACAGCTTGGACATTTTGTATCCCCCATCCTATTTCGTGGTTCAGTGAGCTCAAGAGATAAAATGATTTGGTTGTCCTCTGATGTTTCTGAGTGTGAGGCAGTTTGGCTCCATGGTATATGGTGCTTGGGCAGAGAGTTGAAGTTTCCCCCCCTAGAGAAGATACAAGCTTAGTCATGCTCCCTGACGATAACAGTTTGCACCCACAGTACTAATAGAAACTGAGATTGCCAAAATTCCCTCCTTATTGCCTCAACTTCTCTGTATGGAGACAAAATGTCATACATTTTCTTCGTAAATGTCCTGGTTTTATGGAAACTGAGAGCATTAAGGAACTGAAGCCTTACATCAGATAAATTAGATGAAGAAACCTCTAGCTCCCAAACCCCCGAGCCGATCACATTATTTTATGTTAATGCCGCTTTTTGTTAAACTGTCTATATATAGTTGCACTTATTGCCCTGCATGGCTTAAATCTGAGTGGCAGACAGGGGCAGCACAGACTGAACTTGCAAATAGAGCATTTGCATTTTACTGTAATCAGTGCTTAATACAACTTAAGTCCAAGAAGAATTTGTGATTCTGTGGGGACAAAATAACCCGCAGTCAGATCCACCCAGTTACTGCTAATTTAAATGTATCTTTACAGAGACTGACTGACAGCCCAGTTTAATGTCTGATGTAACAGACATCAGCAGAACTGGATGGCCTAAGTGTCTCTCCCACACGAGAGGGATTTCAATGTTTACTGCGGCTTGAAGAATGATTAATGTGAACTCCATGCACTATATGAATTAATCAATTAATTCCTTCCCTGATTTGTGCTGTAGATGCACGGTCAGTCCCAGTTCATCACAGAGCTGTGGGTGGATTCTGGCCAGTTAGGCAGATACATTCTAGACGTTAGTCTGTGTCGCTTCCTGCTCAAAATGTTCTGGTGCTGAAATAGCACAGAAAGAACGGCTGCTTAGGTACATGTCATCAGAAAATGGGTTATAATGAGTCATCAGTCTCTCCTCAATGTAAACCCCTTGAATCACTTCTTACAAAGACAACATATGGTTGCTATTTTTTATGTAAAGTGACAAGAGCCCTCTATAGCTTTTTTAAAGTTTTCATATGTAAATTGTATTCTGTCAATTTCCTGTCTCTCTCTGAGATTTCAGCGTCAGGAAATTAAACCTGTGTTCTGTATCTTTATGGCTATTTTTCTGCATCTCAGTGGCTGTCTTTGATATTTGTCTCCTCACTACGTTCTGTTCTGTTCTATCGCTTAGGCTTGGCCCTGGTGTGTTTATGGGCTCAGGAAGCATCTAATGCCATTAACGTCTGGACAGAGATAGGCTGTCCCATCCAAACTCAATAATGGAGAAGCCATTTAGAATCAGACCCTCTTTAGTGAACGGTAATGTGTCCCTGTGCTTGTGTGTGTCTTTTGTTTGTGTGTGCACGTGGAAATGGTTTTTATTTAATGGATTATTTATAAAACTTTCAAATAATATGGGCTGGGAAATTACACAGGCTGTAGTATCGGAAGGTTTTGCTCATAAATCTGAAACCTTTTCTAAAACTATTCATAGGCTGCTGTTTAGTCATCAGTCTGGCTGTTTTGACTAATCTCAAATTGGTCTTCCCCTCTTATTATCCATGGGCCTGTAAGTGTGAAGAGTTCACATGCTTTCATCTCTGCTTTTTACAATCAATGTTTTCTTTTTCCTCTAGTCTCTAGTTCATCTTTTGGTGTATTTTTCACATGTAAAGCATTGTGGGGTTTTATTTTACCACATAGTCCCAATACATTCCTACTTTACACAGCTTCAGTCTGTCTTTTGGTCCATCTGAGCCAACTATGTGTTTGTTAATATTATAAGCTGGACTAAGCCTGGTTGTTATTACACAGCCTCATCACCAGTGAGGCTTTAAAAGAGCAAAAAACTTCAGTCTTTTCCCTGAAGAGGAGGACTGTGCGCATGACAAATTTCCCTTTCTAAGCAAAATGGAAAAATGTGTTTTATAGTTTGCCTTCCTAATACCAAAGCTGTGAGAGGTTTCAGAGGTATCACAGATAACTTGTACAGATAATTCCTGTAAATTTCCACTATTTCTTTTTGTCAGTTCATTTCTTTGCTGCACTCTTCAACTTGTTGTAGCGACCACCGCTGGGAGAACATTCAACCCAACATTTCTAGCCTAATTATTTTTGCTATGCTGACTCACACAGCCGCAAGCACGCCGTCTTTCCCTTGACAACACTCCACTGGGAACAAAAAGAAAACTAGCAAAGAAAGTG
>NTHP01000183.1:562591-587883 GCA_003416845.1 Oplegnathus fasciatus
GTTTTTTTTTTAAGTCTAGCATAATTTCCAGACATCTTACATCCAGAACCATATTTAATAACGTCCTCACCTGTTGTTTGTGATAAGAAGTGTGTCTTGATTGTAAAAGAAAGCTGTCCAGTGGGTGAAGAGTTTCAGACACATTCCAGAGTTGTTTCAGGTTTGGCAGAGTTCAGTCCAGGAGGGTCAGAGGACGAGCTTCAGAAGAGACTCCTCAGAGCTGCTGACATGCAGCCAAGCCACTACAGTCCCATATGGTACTCTGAAAATGATTACAACACTACATAAGTATCAGCCAATACAACAACTACAGAGTCTAATGGGTTTTCTGATTTTTTTGTTCTAGTTGAGATGACTTGCCATTGACAGCCACAGTTGGAAATGTCAGCAGTGTGGGGAAGGGATGAGACGAAGTACAAAAAGGGGAAGACACATGCAGGAGGAGGGAGGTTTGGTTTTGCACACGTGCACAGAGGAAGTAGATTTCAGGGGTGGGGAGCACAAGACTGTGATGTACCAGAAATGATGCAGATATTAATCTAATGTGAGCGTAGTATTTAAGGGGAATTGAAACTCTGTGGGCAGACAGGCAGACAGTACCTAAACTGGTATTCCCCCATTTTACTTTCAACATTGATATGAGTCTTTTTGTGATGTAGGCTAACTAGTGTAAAGGTGGATCACAATGGAGGTATTTTCACTTCTTTGGAACAGCTTTCACTTCATCATCTTTCTCCCTCAGTCTAAATAACTGACACCGAGTTAGGCTGATCACCTTCAGTATGACTTAAAGCAAGAAAACTGAAGGTCTTCAGTGGTTTACAAATTTTGAGGTCTGTACCAGGCAGCGGCACTCTGACTCGGAACTCTGTGGTTATCAAATATGCTATTTTACCCAGAGCGACCCTGTGTCAGTGCAATATCAAAGGCTCTTTTTATGTTTATGAAAAGAATCTGTAATGGAAGCCTGCAGCTGATCTGTTAGTGTCTTGAGTAAATATTTACACCAGCAGTGAATGTTGTGTATTTTCCTATAAGCAAGAATGCATACCTGAGTACAGCTACAGAAATAGCTGAGAGAGGGAAAGAGGAAGATTGGAAAGAGGAAATGGTTAATAATTTTCCCCAATGAGTCTTACAGTGAAATATTCTAAAAGGGGCTTTCTAGCCTCACAGCCCCTCGTCCATCACCTTTTTTTTCTCTGTCCATAGAGGCCAAGTGAGTGTGAAATAATCTGGCTCTGTGGTAGTGATTCATATTTATGATGGATTTTAGGGGTTTTATGAAAATGAAAAAGAAGGATGTTAGTAAATGTGTTTTGTGAGTGCCTGTATTAGTACAGCTGACAGTTCAGTTTAGCAAACATTAGGAGGTGAAGGTAAGGCTTTCATCACAGCATATTTATCATTTTGAAAGCATTTCTCAATTCTTCAATAGCCAGACACTTTTTTTGTTTTGGTGTATTAATCAAAGGTGACGAATCAAAACTTAAAAATGAAAATGAAATTTATTACATCCATTTTCAGGAAAGTACTGCATCAAACTGTAGATTTTCCAAGGAACACACCAGCAGGTGTGCAAACAGCTGTTGAGCAACTTGTGTAAAGTTGTGCAGAGCGTTTCTGCCTAAATAAAGCTAAATCTTCATTTCTCTTTGTGCTGTGATTTGTCATCATTTTTCCAAAGGCTACTAAACTACTACTACTAATAATAATCTAATAACTTTAACTTCAAAGGATAGGTTCACATTTTTTAGTCCATGTCAAAACATTACTCAAATGTACATTGAAAGTTTCTGTTATCATTCCTCCTGTACATATATTTTAGTTATCTTACTGCCATGATGTCTTACCTTCATTATTGCAAATATACTGTAATGTTACACTGTATAACTAAAATGCTCAAACTTGAAGTGAGGTATGCTGTACTGCACATTACTCTGTAATAAACAAATGACAATATGAGTATACTTTCAGGAAGCAGGAGCTCTTTAGGATGATGGATATACTGCACAGTGCAGACGTTATACTATTTAAGGTCTGTGCTGCATACTGTTATTCTAAAGTGCTCCTGCCTCCTATAGACCTTATAATGCTTGTTATGTTGTACACAATAACATACATTAAAATAATGACCATTTCCAGCTACAACAACAGTATATTGCAATAAAAAACATTGCTTGCTGATTTGATACCACACTTGCCTAAATGTCTGACTACATTCCTTTTAAAGGTAACAAAGCAAACCAACTTGAAATCTGTCAAATTTATAGCAGGACTGCAGTAACGTGTGGTCCGTGGTCTCACACTCTGGCAGGTCAGTCACCTCGCTGTGCTGCGTCTTCCTCCTTAAAAGAGAGCTTTCACAGGAAAGGAGTTGACATTTTAAAAGCACAGCTTGTGGGTGGAAACCTTGTGATAGCTAGAAGTTCAAGAGTTGCAAAGTGTGCTGACATTTCAAAAATGGCAGAGCCTGCGAAAGTTATCTCCTCTCATCTGTTCTCTTTTTTCATTCCTGAGCATGAAGTTGACATGTAGAAAATAAAACCCGGATGTTCATTCAATCTGGTTGTTCGCTTACGTTTTGTGTAACTGACTGACAGATGTGAGGAAGAAACCACAGGGTGTTAGTTGGATGACCAGTTAGCAACAGATAAATCAGCTGTACAGATGAGTGACTTTTAAAATAGCAATCAATGCAAATATAATTTTACAAATCCATGAAGTATTCAAAAAAGACAAATTAATTAATTAAATTAATTAACACATTTAACTAACCTTTTACTACTTCTAATTGACAGTTTATCAAGTCATCCTATAAACTGAATTTTAAGTATCTGTTTGGTCTATTTCTTTATTTTGTGAATTTGTAGGGATGAATATTTGTATAATGGACCATAATAGTCTCTTCATCCTATAATAAACCTGTGAATATAACATATGATATAAACTTCTTATGAGAAGTATTTCACACCTCCCACTGATTATTCACGAGTTTCATTTTTGCAAAGCAAATGATGTAAAACGAGCTCTGGTCTACCTTATGGTTCGCATCTGTCTGACAACCAGGAATTGCTCTGCAATTTCCTGTAATTTTGCAAATTGTTTTAAACTGAAGAGTTATTCCCCTTCAAAATGCATTATGCCTGAGTGCAAGGGCAAACTCAGCAGCTGGCATAGCCTTTTAATGTACTTGATGGCCAAACTGCAGGTCATTGGTCCTGCAGTCAGAATGGCTGATGAGGAAAGTGCAATCAGAATTTGCGATCATGTTACACAGTTACAGACCAAACATTTCCAGAGCAAACAAGGTTTTTGTTTTGCATGTTCACTGACAGTGTTGATGGGTATCTCAGGAAGCAGAATTACTCAGCTGAGGTCACTTAAGGATGGCAGCGATTAAAAATCCTGACAAACGTTTTTTTATTTTTTTTATTTCCGTCCACATTCCAAATTTGGGAGGGTTGGGAAGTTTTCCTTGGCAATGTTATCAACAAACTCCATTACTGTAATCCTGATTTCCTGTAATTTCCCTGCAACAAAACAAAATGTTACATAAAACAACAGAGGAGTTTAGTGAGTCGTATACATACAGTATACATACAGTATATATATGAGTAATGAGTAGCGAAGTAGTATCTCTCTCTCTATCTATCTATCTAGCTATCAATCAGTAGCTCTTTTTGTCTGGAAGCCACTGTCATTCAATAAAACTTCAAAGTCAACGCTTCTGTTCTGTTTTTTGGTCTTAAATGATAATTCTGATGATATATGTTTTTTCTTATTGTCAACCAAACCCAACAATAAATTGATCCAACTAGCAAGTATTGTCTGTGTAGCCGAAAGCTGATATAGCTCTTTCCTCTGTGCCATAGACTTCCATTGTTATTAGATTAATATTATTAAAAACACCACCATTGCCATGAACATGGCCACCGTAGTTTATTTTGAGTCAATCCTACATACACCTTTCTGCTGCTAGAGATACTCACTAAAGCTCCAAATGTGTATTAATCTGCTGCTGAAAATAGTCCTGAACATCAGCTCTTTACTCCTGTAGTATTTTGCTAAAAACCACAGTGCCCAGCTGTTTTAGGGAATTACTGACTCTTTTTAAAATAAAATTATATATTTTGTATGTCGTGTTTTTTCTTCAGTATGGGAATCAATGGGTTTGGGTTTGAGAAATAGTATAAGGAAGTGAGACAGTATAGTTGCAGTTGAGCTAACCTGCTTCCAGACCTCTGAATCGACACCCACACGAAACGAAATGGCAATTCAGTCCGATTATCAGGCTTAGATTGAACAAAACTGTTCCAATTTATTGAGCGTACACTTTCTTGTCTGAGTAAACGTTCTTTAAGTTATATACTGTATATCAAAGACTCTGCTATCTGTGGTGGACATTCGATGGAAAACCTGAAGCCAAATCCACGAAACCCATTGCTATGACAGCTGAGAGCATTTAAGAAGCACCTTTCATTTCTTATGGTCGTCACCCAGGATACATCGTGGCTTTCAGTGGGAAAGTCAGATTTCTCAAGTTATCCTCCTCTTCTGACATATTAGATGAAGATTGCTTTTCACAGAATTAGATGAAGCTAAATAGAGACTTTATTGGTGGTGCTGGGTACAAGTCTCTCTGAGGTTTGGCTCTGTCTCTTTCACCTTCTAAGTGAAGGGTCTCCACTGCCACTTGCCAGTGCAAAGACGGTTGCCTGGAGAAGTGTAGGTGATGAGATAGCGACAAACCTGCCTATACTTGAAAGAAGAAGTAAAAGGAGACAGAAAGAGAGAAAGAGTGCATCATTTGGCATCATTTGGCAATGATGATGGATGTAGTGTAGTAGGAACAAGGGTGCACTTTCACCAGAGTAGCTGGCTGAAGTGTGCTCATCATAGAATGGAAAACAATCCTCTCTCCTCGCCTCTATAGCCACAGGGTCCTCTTGAGTGCTACTCAGACTGTGAGGTGTAATATGTGTAAAAAATAGTCTTTGTCCTCTGACAGCTGTGAGAAATGGTGTGTGTGTGTGTGTGTGTGTGTGTGTGTGTGTGTGCACTCAAATGCATGTGTAAATCCATGATATCTTAAGTCCATGTCATATGCACTTGAAAATTTGCACTGGCCCTAATGTCAGTACGTTTAAGCAGAAATTACAGCCGGCATATCTGAAATATTCTGCTCAAAATAACAGTCTGTCAGACTGTGAGTAGAAAAGTAAAAAGTCATCTTTATTCTTTTGTCTCGTGTTATTCTAAGCATGTCTTCTGCTATAAAAAAACATGAGTGACAGTACTGGTACTGGTTGCAAGCAAAATTATTCAACCCTGCTGAGTATGTAAAGGTTTACACCTTAAAGGTTTTCTGAAGGTCTAGAATTCTTTATAAATTACATTCGTATGTTGAGTGATATAAAATGTGTAATTAAATCTTTCTGAGAAGCCATATCATAACCATTAAAGCCCAGTTTAATATGGCTGTTAATCACTTAAGGCTACCAAATTGTTGCAAAACACAATTAAGCTTTTGGGAACTCTATAACGACACTGAATTTGATTCAGCTGTGATACAGATAAAAATCCTGCCTGTGCAGGTGTTCAAGCTGAGTAGCAAACATGGCAAATACAACGAAACTGTCTGAAAAGCTAAGAGAAGAAATGATTCCATTACGGCAAAAAGGCAATGGTTGCACAAAGATTTCCATGACATTTTTAAGTTCCAAGAGACGTGGTTGACAGCATCATAACCAAGTTTAAAACTCCTGGTACAGCAGCAAACCTTCCTGGGCATGGAAGAACAAGCAACATTTCTCCAAGGGGAATCAGACGTTTGAAAACAACAGCTAAGAGAAAAACCTTGTATTACTGCCAAAGGCTTGCAGGAGGACCTGATGAAGGCTGGAACTAAAGTGTCAGTACAGACTATAAGACAAATACTAAACAAGCAAAAACCTCACCACACTCCATTCTTGACCAAAAAGAACATAAAAAGTCAACTTGAATGTGTAAGAAAACATTTGTCAAAAAGTCAAAATATTGACTTTGAGCTTGAATAATTTTGCTTATGGGCCTTTTTGGAGAATAGTTTATATTTATTATCTTCAGTACTATTATTAAGCTCAACATTATGTTCTCAAAAATCCCTCAAATATGTATTATTAAACTTTCTTTGACTGTTTACCAAGGCCCCTATTGACATCCTTTCATTCAATTGTATTCACATCACTAGAACGTCTTGCAGGTTAAGGGGGCTGAATCATTTTGACTGCAACTGTATATCATTGCTTAAAAGCTAAAGTAGTACTGAATCATCACCACATATCCATGACTGCTCGGGTTTGTGTGCGTTTTCTCTCTAAAAAAGCTGAAAATTACAAATCCTTGATGAAAGTGCGGATGAATGATACAATAAATAAAACATCCAAGACAAAAAAAAATATTGTTCAAAGTTTGTATTATCTGTTTCCAAGGCTAGGATTATCCTTCAGACATGTCATACACAGTCTACGCATATTTGAAAACTACATAAACTTCAGGTTACATATGTGTATAATAGACCATCATAACTACAGTATGCTTTATATTATATCTAGATAATTCTACTTCACAGAAACATGCAACATATTGACATGACAGGGAGTCAATAATTAAACTACATACACTCTCCAAAATCTAGTTTAGTAACCCAAGCTGTCCGTCTATGCCTTTACATCATAGGGAGAGGTCTTCTCTTCTTCTTCTTCTTCTTCTCAACAATAAACAAGAAGCTGTGTTGTTTAGAAAAGGTGTCCATTCACCCGCTCAGGTGTAAAAATGCTGCCTCCTTTGACAGTGTTTGAATCTGCGAGGACATGTTGTTCACCATTTAAATACACAACTGCTTGACTGCAGAGATGAGTGAGAGCGGGCGACTCAGCACAAAAGAAGTAATTTTCACCATTCAGGAACAGTCACTGTGGCCGATGTATAATCTGTCAGCTGCAGGTAGAAACGTCTCGCATGACTGTTCCAATGCAAGTCCTTTTATAAGCCGCCATGACATATTTAATCACATATCTCTTCTAAGAGTCTATTGTGGCTCAGAACTAGTGGTAATTACCGGAGGATTTGCTGTCACCAGATCAATACTTCCAGTTTTCACTACAGGACATGCATTTATGGTAATGCATTTGTGAGTACAGATGGGTTTGACTCCATGCCTGCACATTAGTAATTACCAGCACAGTGGAAGTCTTTTGTCACCGTTAAGCGCCACATCACTGAAAAGAGATTGAATCGGTCTTTACTGAAGAAGAGGGACTGTATTCCAGTCAGTCCAATTAAATGACGATAAAGACAAATGTTACTTCTTTTTTAATGGGAGGCAGTTTCATTTTAAATATTAACTCCTATTTGTTTAGATAAGCTCAATAAACACACTTACGGCAAATTCTAATCTTGATCGCTTGCAGTTAAACGTTATTTCCTGCTTCACTTTGAAGCATTTTGCAGTGACAGAAAATGAACGTGCTGCGTTTCATTTGTGTGGCAAATAGTGATTTAATGTTTGTCTTAACAGCTGGACACTATTCTTAACAGAACCATGTGATTTTTAGCAACTTTAATCTCTTTCCGGCTCTAGGCTGACCATCCCATCTTCTCTCCCTCTCCCTACTTCTTTCCTCCTTCCTAAACAAGCTTGAGTCCTTTCTCTGGTCAGAGGATGCTGACCCTCTCGGTGAGGCCCTGCACATCTGCATCCTCCCCGCCCTCGTCGTCGTCAGAGCCCGGCGCAGGAGGAGGAGGCACGAGGTGGGCGGGGTAAGGCAGAGTGTGTTCACGGGCAAACATTTGCCAGCGGCTGTCATCACTCTCGTGGGTGATGTAACGTCCGCCGAGTTTAGTCTCCAGTTCCCGCAGGTCCAGCCATGTCTGATAGTCCTGGGAAGTGAGAAAAGGGAATAAACACAGGGATGAAGTTTCAGGAGCCTTGAAATTAGATCAAAGTTAAATGGGCTTTTATGTGTTTATAGCACATCATCCAGTAATCACTTTAGGTTGTGTGTGTGTGTGTGTGTGTGTGTGCGTCTGTATGTGTGCCAGTAAGAACTTGAATGACCCTAGACTGGTCTGACTGTTTCTGAGGAAACTGGACTAAGTTGGGGCTACTGTGGCACTGAAGCTTAAGTAAGGGACGTACTGGTCTAAACCTACAGAGAAAGCTAGCCTGTTTTTCTACTGCTAAACATTTTGTTTTGAAGGAGACATTTCAGCACTGTGCAGTCAATGAAAACATCATTTTTACAGCTAATCTGTCCTCTTACGTCCTCAATAAAGTTCTAAAATATCAGCCTTGAGCTGCCGTCTCGATGCTTCTTATGAGTGCAGACTCCTCGTGTTTATATTTGCCATTTTCATTAGCCATAGATTCTATTGAGGGTTTTTAATAAAAAAAAAAAGGTGAAGTTGTTGTGAGGTACCGCTCTGCCACTCAAGTTATTGGCAGTCACCATATATGGAAAAGGTGGTGCTTCCTGCACTTGGGGATTAATGGTTGTACTGGAAATGTGATAAAGTAGCCAAGAGTCAGACATACTCTAAACCATGTTTTTCTTTTCATGAATGAGTATTAAGCAGTAAGTGTTTGTGTGTGCACACAAGTAGTTTCTATGTGCTACCTGTAAGTATACGTGGCTGAGACTCTTGTCCACGCTGTAGCGTTTCCTCATCTTAACTTGCAGCAGGTTGTTGATCAAGTCGATGGCTGGAGGCACAAAAGTATACAGATCGGTCTATAAAAAGAAACTGACTAGTTACAGTAACAAGAGCATGAAGTCATAACAAATATCACACCTTAACATGCCCGTTTCGTCATGAAATATGATGCCGTGAACAGGAACCATGTTTAAGATGACTGTGTCATCATGATGTAGATGGAAACACAGTTTCTGTGGTACGTGGCTTATCAAGGATCAGGGCGTTATTACAAAATTTATTGTGAAATACAAACATTTGAATTTGTAATGGCTTGTCCTGCTTTGACAGTCCATGCTAACTTCCCTTATACGTGCTCAGTTGCCAGTTTATTAGGTACACCTAGCTTAAACTATGCAGTCTAATACAGCTCCCTGCAATAAATCTTACCTTCATGTACCTAATAAATTGGCGACTGACTGTTATTTCCACTCCCATCTCTAGGTGTGTACTAACAATAAGACCCTCCTCTCGTCCCTCCCCCTCTGTGTTTACCATCACTGGAGATCTGTTTCCAGGGGTTAGGAGGGTACATGAAGGCTGCGTTGTGGATCTGGTCATTGATATCTTCATCCTCATTAAACGGGAATGTCCCACTCAGGCTGACGTACATAATGACACCAACCGACCACATGTCCAGTGAACGGTTGTAACCCTGGTTCAGCAGAACCTCCGGGGCCAGGTAGGCGGGGGTGCCAACCACAGAGCGGCGGAAAGACTTCTCGCCAATGATACGGGCAAAACCAAAGTCACATAACTTCACCTGAGAGAAGGAGACAGAAACAGCAGGCAGAGAGTCACGTTGGCATTTGGGTAGTATGAAAAAAAAGGAAGTGGTGAAATGACAGAGAGGCATATGAGAATAGTAAATAGATGTGAGGAAACATGTCTGAGCAACTGCACTTGTGGTTTGATGTGCTCAGAACAGAGTGTGAAAACCATAACTGCTAAAAATGAGAATGGGTATTGGTGCGTGGACATGTGTTTGTGCATGTGTATACCTGAGGGAAGGGATCAGCAGAGGCAAGCAGCACATTCTCAGGTTTCAGATCACAGTGAACGATGTTCTTAAAGTGCAGATGTCTCAGAGCTGCAAGAATCTGCACATACGCACACACATGCAAACCCACAACCGTAAAAAACAGGATATGAATTAGTCTGAAGTAACTACAAAGCCGTGTACAAACACACTTTCAGATATAAGTTATGACGCATTAAATATGCATCATTATGCCCAGATAGGCAGACCACAAAAAGCATGCCACCGCCACACACTGCAGCATCAGGATGTCATTGACAGTATTGAGTGACACACACACACACAACAACAACAATACTTTCCATGTCATAGCAAATACACACAGCAAATCCCTTCTTTGCCAGGGTGCATACACACCTGCGTGATGAGGAACTTAGTGAGCCTCTCAGGCAATCTGCCTTTCTCACTGGAGAGGATCATCTCCAGCATGTCACCATGTAGTTTCTCCATCACCACAAACACTTTCTCTGGGGTCTCAAACATACACTCTAGGTTCACAATGCCCAGGTGACGTAAACTCTGAGAGGGATCAGGGAGGAGGAGGAGGAGGAGGGAAGAAGGAGGAGAAATAGGGTGAAATTTAAATTGGGATTTGTTTGAAAAAAGAGGGGGAGGATGAAATAGCAAGCCAAGGAGGAGAGGGTGGTGAAAGAGAAGTATTGACAGAGACAGTGAGGATTGAAAGTGCAGATTAAACAGTGTGAGAGACAGGAAGAGCATAGCAGAGTGTGAGGTGAATGGTAAAAAAAAAAGAAAAAAGACAGAGACAGACAGTGTCAGCAAACCACAGTAAACCACAGCAGGGAGAACAGAAAATTGATTATTACGATAAAACATTTTCCAGAAGGCATTTTTTTTACCACGTATTTATATGATTCAGAGGGACATCATTTTAAAAAACATATTTTAAGAGCCTTTTAAGTCAGAAAAAACAGGTGAGTAATTGTGGAACTGAAGGGGAAGTCAAGCCTTTTAGTGACAGAGTCATAAACATGCACAGACAGCAAATAGGCAGGCTAATGCACCTCTGTCTCCATCTGCTGGTAAACAATGTAGCCTAAATGTAAACCTGTCAGTTTAAGAACATTTATGTTCCTAAATGATTACACAAACAACAAAACAACGAAAAAGTTAATTATTATTCCAAACAAAACTTACAGTAGAAAACAAAGATCTACACTGAAGCTACAGCTTGTGATGCCCTCCATTCTCACAGTACATGACATATCTAGCGTGCAAGCAACATATAAAATGATATTGATGCCAAAATGCTATTTTGATCATAGATTTTTATCTTTGTTCATTAAATATCTTTTTTTAAATGCAAATGTGCTACAAGTTTTCAGTTCCTCTCAACAAATGTCCCATTAATTCACTCCTTTAATCGAAATACAATGATTTTCAAACGTGCGCATTCCCCTCATTTGTATGTTTTAAAAGTCTCTAAATTTTAGAGCCTTTAGAGACTTAATAAACAGTCTGTTTGTTGGTTCTTAGTTGTGTTTATAATTCAAAAATAAATTCTAAAATAATTTATGAACATTTTAAATAATGATGATTCATCACTGGGAACATAAGCTGCAACTGTAGAAGGCAGTTACCAGATAACTGTGACCAATCTGACCTTTTTGATCTTATGAAAATCTGGCTATTGTTAAACCGCACAGTGCAGGCTAATGTTAACTGACAGTCTGAGCACTGACCTGTTAAAAACACTCATAAATACTATGAGTGTGAGGTTTTTCCCTTCCTTTCAAAAATGGTCCACAAACCATAGATTGGTTTGGCCAGACACTGAATCATCATCTGTTCCTAAGAAGTAAACAAGGAAACTTTTCTTCCTTTTCTATGAAATAGCTCTGTACATGATTTATGCTGAGATAATAATACTGAGACTCACAGTCCGGTTGAGTCAATGCAAACCTTATCAATGTCCCAACAAACAACAGTATTGGAATAAATGTCAGCATTTTTCATGTATGTGCCAATATAACTAAGAACGCCAGTATCCATATACAATATATAGCAATAGCCTATATTAAAGCACATGCTACTGTGTGAGCATTACAAACGATACCCATTTACAGCTGCAGTGAAACGTATGTGTATGTGTTTACCTGCAGTATGGCCACCTCATTCCTCAGCTGGCTCTCCTGCTTGGTGGGAAAGCGAAGCTTGTCAATGACTTTGACAGCTACGTCCCTCCCCGTCTTCCTGTGCTTTCCTGATGAAGAAATGGTGTGTTAGTAACAGATGTGGTTGTGAACTGAATCTCACAATGGACAGTTTTAAGAAAAGGTCAAAATCGAGGCTGCAGAAACAAAGATATCGTGTTTTTTATTCCACACATTCTTCTCCCTTGTCAAAACCTGGCTCTTACATTACCCAAAATGCAACTCCACTGCTGACAGTTTAGTCAAAGATTCGGGTGTGTTATGCTAGTAGCAATAAACTTTGATGTGTGAAATCTGTGGTGTTTCCCTTTAAAGACACTACTCTACCATCTGGCACACATCACAAATGCATCAGTATGGTCTATGTTTTAGGGGATTTGTGATGTACTACCTTGTGTCTTGTTCGCTTTCAACTTCAGACAACATTGTTTCCTGTACAGCACTTTAATCTACTCATTTTGACCTTCTCAGAACACAGCAATCAGCATTACTGGACATAGATCAACATACCTCCATACACTACTCCAAACTGCCCAGATCCCAGCACTTCATCAGCAAAAATCTGGTACACTGTACCAATATCCTGTAGGAGAGCAATATTTCATAGATTCATCATCATCCTCACTGTATAATTCATTTATAGGTTGAAGGAAATTGCTTAAAATTGACAATAAGTCATACCACATTCTCTTGGATTTGACTGTTGGACACTGATATGCTGATAGAGGCTTGTCCTGAAAATACAGCACCAGGAAGAACGAACAGGTTAGACAGTATTGTGAGTTCTTAATTGTGTATCATTTAGTAAGCACAACTTGTATCACACATGTACTGTATGGTATTTTCTCTAGCTCTAAAAAAGGAGAACTTTGCTCAACATACGAAACTTGTGAAAGAACAACTTACTGGGAGATTCTGCTCTTTATTAGACCAACGTGTTCTGGCACAGGGCCTTCATCTGAGTGTTTTTGATAAAGAACATACTCTTCCACTTTTGTGGAAGAGTTGTTTTTTCACATTTGGTCCATTGTTACTTGCACCTGGTTAGTTGGTGCCGTAGCAACAGCACACTCTTTTTTGGCTTATTAAACTGACATGCCCATCCATAACTCTCAGGCTGTGCCAATTAGTAAATATAATAAACCACCACGCTCTAAACTTACTGTGCGTTGTGTTCCCCGCAGCTGGTGGTGCGTCCTGAAAGATGACCGGCATGAGGGCCTGGCGAATGGCGCTCTCCCATGCCTTGGCCACCTCGCGTCCAATGCCGCTGTTGGGAGCTACTTGGCTGGGGGAGGGAGGGGTCGGGGGGAGAGTCTGGGGATTGCTGGGGGACAGAGAGGGGAGGGTGTTGGGGTCCTCCCCTACAAAGTAGCACATAGTGCCTGTGATGAGCTCAAAGCAGTGAGGATTTGTGCCTGGGGGGACAAGAGTGAAGTTGCTCGCGGGACGCACCTCCAGGATCTCGGACAGAGGGATCTCCTGCAAGAGGATGGACGAGTTATGCACGCTTCAAATAAATGACTTGAGATCATAGCTTTTCATGGAGTAAACCATATTTACCTTGTAGTATTTGTTGGAGGTGTTATTCTGGAAAAGGATGATGCACTTACAGTCCAGACGCCAGTAGTGCCTCTTTCTCTGTTGGGGGTTGGAGTAAGGTGGGATGAGGAGGGGCCACGGAGGTAAGGCAGGACATTGAGGGGTGGGACGGAGAGAGGACAGAGGGTGAGGGATAGGGCATGGATCGGGGGAAAGTTCAGGGATCAATAAGAATGCATTTCAAGTTTGGAGCTGACGTCCGGAGGAAGAGAAGAGTGGCCAGATGAGAAGAAGGATGAGCAGGAGTACAAGCTGCCGGAATGAGAAGGAGGAAAGAAAGAGAAAAGAGACAAAAGAGAAAGAAAGAAAAGGAGAGTATTAGTGAAGCCAGAAAGGGGAAAAAACAAGCAAGAACAAGACTAGAGACGCAGACAAGATTCTTTGAGGTCAAATATAAAGAATACGTTAGGAGAAAGAAAAGGCTGAAAATGGGCTTTTAGCTTGAATTCACCACAAATCTGCTGAGTGCTGTTATGTTTTCAGGGAGAGTCAGCCTCATCATCAATCTTCCACAATTTTTTCATCCAAGCACACACACACACACACACACAAGTACGCTCGCATACACACACAAACATGAAAAGAAAAAGGAAGCAATAAAGTGCATAAAGGGAGAGACCAAATGATCAAGGTCTCTGAGAGAGCGGAAAGTAAACAAAACAAACTTGCTGCAGTAAATCATAGAAAAGAAAGTGAAGAAAGTGAGTCCATGCATCTAGAACAATTTGACTTAAATCTGTATGTTCAGCTCCTACAGCAATGACAAAGATACTTTTCAGGAGAGCTGCTTTAGAAACCCAGAGAGAGGGGAATTATGGGTAATGTTGTTACCAGTGTGTCCTTATTGCTGTAGTGAACCATCCATCCTTCCTTGATGGCCGTACTGGATCGACGGGTTGTCTGTCTCACCGACTGTACCACCCTCATTAACGGGATGTAAACACTAGAAGAAGAAGGACAGGACTCAGGTGGTCAGTAGGTAAAATGTGTATTTCAGTTATTTTCTATCTGGTATTCCAATAACATTCCTTTGGGGACTTGTTTGTAGTTTTTCTCCAAATGTTTGTGTTCTCCTCATACCTCTGATCTCCGCTGGTTCCGTCCTGGTTGTTGTCAGGAGAAAAGGACCCAGGGATGCTGCAGGCCTCGTCTGAGTCGTCTATTGAAGACTTGTCTGAGGCGTCGTACTCACTGCTGTAGTCCATGGGCACCTCAGGGTCTGCACTGGGACTCAACATGTCTGGGGCAAAAAAGAGGGAGAGAAAAGGCTGAGTGCAACTTGACTTTAAGTGTGTTTAAAATGCTGTGAAAAAATACTACTACTTGCTACTGATATGACTACTACTAACACCGTACAGCTTTACATGCATCAATACAGAGTACTGATAATACTTACCGCAGTTACTTCTGTTGTCTGAGAAGATAAAAACATTAGTGCCAGTGAGTTTCAGTCTTGTTAGATAATGTGTTATATAATGTATGGTTATTAAAGTAACCTTGTTCTGACAACGGAAACATGGAGATCAGAAATTCATACTTTTATCCAAATCCATGCAGGGTTAACAGAGTCATAAACACATTAGAAAGGCGATGAAAGGTGATATCCTTTACTCACCAATGGTCTCCCCAAGACAGTCATTAGGAACCTTGTACGCACAGCGTTTATGGCAGTTGAACTTGCAGTCTGACAGGAATAAAACACAATTCATTCTGATCAGATCACATGTTCAGGACAATATTCTGCGTCACACTGGACATTCAGAGATGTGTCTCAGTCTTTGTCTGCACTCACCTTTGCACTGAAGGCCCTGCCTGAACAGTCCTCGAAGAAGCCTCTTGCAGTACTGGCACACCGTCGGTCGTGTGTACGAGTGGACGGCGAACGTGTGGGGCACCTTCACCTTGCTCATCAGGATCTTGTCCAAATGAACAGGTCGGCCCGTGTAGAAGCGCCGGGCGTCACTAGGAGTCCGTGGCTAACAGAACAGAAAAGAAGCAAAGATTATCAGTGAAACTGAATGTGTGTGGGTAAATAAACTAGTAAGAACACTGTTATCTACCTTTGGCGACAAGGTAACTACCAAACTAATTAATTACTAAAAACTAAATTTCCTATCCTTAAACCTGCAATAACTTTTTTTTCACTTGGGGGCAGTGGAAACAAGTTTATATGGTGAACTTGTTAGCACACTTTTGCTTATGTAAACATCCAGCAGTTACAGAGAAATATTATCATTCATTTGGAGTCATGTTTCTGGCCACCTGGTGAATGTAAGTTTAATATTCACTCTCTTTTAGCTCTGTTTTTGGTCTCTACCAACTCCTGAGGGAAATATCTGGGCCTTTAGCTGCTAAATGCTCCACTATGTTCACCTGCTAGTGGCTAACTGTGTGTGTCTGCTGTTTGGTGTTGAGCAGGTAGTATTCAGCGCTTTGAAAACAGCTGCCTGCTGCATCCAAAAATGGAGCCGAGAGCAGTGACAGAGAATCAAACCAGTAAAGTTGTGGGCTGGACACCTAAGCAATGAGCTGAAACTCAATATAAAGCTCCGTGAAGCCGAGGGGAGCTGCAGATTCTCTGTCAGTTCATCACTACAAGCGACCTCTTTCATATTGTCACAATGTTTTCACATTGTCATTTGATACATTGTTTTATAAAAATATAGATTATAGCTGCTTAAACTTATCTCTATCTCTAACTAAATGGCTTTCCCACATCTTCTCTTTTTTAATTAGAGTAGATTAATAGGGGAAATCAATCAGCAGTAATGGCTTTTGAGTTGACTGAGTTTACTTTAAGGGTTCAACGGCTACATACCATTTCTAGTGGAATGCATTCATGCAGGTAGTTTTGGTTATATTTGAAGTATTTTTTGAGATATCCATCTCAACACCTAGTAAACCTTTGGTAGAAAGAAGTTCTAATGACAATTGTTCAAGAAGCAGGGAGGTCTGTGGAGTAACCAAGACATTGTTTCTGGAAAGTTGGTGTTGAAATTTCCAAATAGTCACTGCCATCACCATCTATCACATTTGCTGTCAGTCTCAACCCAAAAACCTTCTAAATCAGTGACTAAACTGAATTAAAGTGGATTTACCAAATTTGTGACATTAACTTAAAACAAAACTGGTTGATGTGGTCAAATAAATCTTCTCCATTGGAAAGCCTCCTTAACTTTAATAGTCTAAAACTGACCAGAGCATTGTGTGCATGAATCCACCAGTACCATTTGTGTGTGTGAGCGGATGAGGCTGGTGTCCTCTGCGCAGGTGGAGGCCGTCCCTACACTGTACACTGACTCTGTGGTGGAGAGACGCAGGGACTGGGTGCTGCTCAGGGAGGTGGTGGACAGACGCCGTTTACGAGCTCCACTGCAGTTGTTTGGGATACTGAATGCGCAGCGCTTGTGGTAGTTTAGTCCACATCCTGCAGGGGGCGGCATCAATCAGAGAACCGGTGAGCAGGAGAGTGGAGGAGATGGAGCATATTTGGTGAGTGTTACAATTCACTTCTCACAGAAATTTGTGGACCACATCAAAGGGTCTTTTCTTTTCTACGTCATCTCCCTAATTTCCTCACCGTCACACTTGAGCCCTTGTCTGACCAGTCCGAACAGCATCTCTCCACAGTGATCACAGAAGGCTGGGGCCCGGTATGAGTGCACGTTGAGTGCGTGGGGCCGGATCTGGAAATCTTCAAATGTGGCTGCGGCTAAAAGGGATAACAGGGGTAGAGCATGGTCACAGTGGGTGTCAAGATACAATCATACTACTGTAACTGGGCAGAACAATGAATGATTAGATGGATAAGATGGACACAGGATGGAAAAAGAGATGGGTTGTCTTCCTGACAGGGGAGCATCACAGTTTGAAACAATGAAAGAACAGATTAGACCAGTGTAAGATATCACCTGTAGTAAAATAAGCAGATAAGGACTGATTTGAAGAGTTGTGATGCAGAGTAATGGCAATAATGAAAGACAGATAGCAGAGGAAAGAAGGAAGGTCATTTAGATTTTAATATGCCTATCTTGTACCCTCATGGCACAAGATAGGCATATTAGAGAAGAGAAGAGAGCTGGTTACTTACCAGAGAGCACCACCTCCACCAGGTCTCCCTCCTGAATGTCACTGGTACCTTTAACCAGTTGCAGGATGTTGTTGGTGGTCGTGTCATGCTTGAACAGCAAAATCTTGTCATAAATGCCATAGAAGCCGCACTCTGGAAACTAGAACATACAAAGAAAACAGAATAGAAATGTACGTTAGGAGGATCAACTGTAGAAAAGGCAGGATTTTGTTGAAAGACGTAGTTGCATTAAATATAATTCAACAGAGGGCTTTATCAACAGTTCACTGAACTTCTGTCAGTGACAGAAACCTTTTTTCTTTTCATTCTGTCGATTTAAAACATGATTTAAAATTCAGTAACTTTTAATGTTGCATCTATTTTTTTATAGTTCTAATTAAATTGTCAAATTGGATAATATTTATTTTGGAATGTTTGTATATTAACATTTTTCCCTGAAGAACTAAATATTAGGCTAATATACAGAGGGACACAAAATAGCATGCATATGCATTACATATGTTTCATAAGACCCCATAAATAATAATGATATCAAGATACCAAAAGGTGCTTTGAAGCATAGCAGAGCATTACAGTAAATTACCACAACCTTAGACCTTGTCTTTATTAACTGTCATTAAATGCAGACACCAGCACCAGCCTGTCAAATGCTGTATAAACTCTGCAGTCCTTCTTCATTGCACATATTCTTTATACTGTGAACATTTGCACATTCCATCCTCTTTGTTTACACTGTACAGCTCTATTCATTTTAAAAACATATATTTTACATATCTTTGTATATATATTTTCTACTTTTCATGGTACATTTCTATTTTATTTATGATTCTTGACTTTTGCAGGACTTGTTTTCTCTTTTTCTTTTATCTCACTATGTATATTGTTATGCACCAAAATACCAAAGTAAATTCCTTGAATGTTGGCAATAAACCTGATCCTGATTCTGATTATATTCAAGCCGGGAGAAATTACTTATTATAGGTTGTCTTTTACAACTGCATACTATACTCAAAACTACACCAAACATCCTAAACAGTCACTGCTCTGCCGTTTTCATTAACAATAACAACATCTGATATAACATTTGGTAACATCGCATTCAGGTACAACACAGGAAGCATATGACTGTATGTCCTTAACTAATTCTGTCATGCCATGCTATGTAAAGCCCCTGGAATATATAGCAGCCAACACACACAAACACACACACACACACACACACACAAGTGTAACCACTGATATACAAGACACGCTGGCTGAATTCCACAAATCAAGCAACTTGGACAATGCGGAAAGCAAGACAAAGAGGAAACTTTATCCTATCTTCCTATCAGTCATAAACAAGTACACACACGCACACACACACAAACACACACAGGTGTTTCCATGAAGCTCTTCCAGAGATATGAGAGATGAGTGTGTCAGTCAGAAGTCAGCAGAGCAAAGGAGGCTGTCATAGGGAAACCCTTCTCTCATGAATAGTTAATACTGTCTGGTTCCTTTCAGTGGCCACACCACACAGGACACCACAGCTACACACATACACAGGAAAACACGGGGGGGGACCAGAAGGAGACAGAAGAGAAAGAAAATGGTTTAAGTTTTACATTTTGAACATAAGTCTCCCCCCCCACACACACAATCCTCCCTGTGTCTCTTGTTGTTGTTTTTCCCATCGTGGAGTCAAGATTCACCATCTGGCCCGAGCTCTAACAACTTACAGGAAGGGGAACCCTGGTCTCCACCTTGCAGCGACACAATGACACACATACACCTCCTCCTCACTTACCAACAGACACACCCTCCTTACAAACAGAAACACACAACCTCTCTTCCCCCCCATTTCCCTTCTTTTCCCTCTCAGTTTCCCAACAGGCACTCCACATCACCACATCTGAAATCCAGGCCTGGCCTGTACCGCTGCCAAGCTACACAGTGAGTCCGCCACGCCCCAGCAGCGGGCTACAGCTACTGACCACACAGTCAACAACAAGACACAAACAGCACACAGAGGCCTTTTTTTCTAAATCTGCAGAAGATCCCTAACCTGCATGTAACAAATATTACATCCAAAAAGCAAATCACAGACACAAGGTTACGCCAAGAAGGATAATAGCAGGGAGGTGGAATACAAACCCTGGCAGTGGTAAAGAGGTGTGAACAATTAAATCAATGTAGTGTAAGCATTTAAATAATACCTCTGTTTGTTTAGCACACCTATTATGCAAAGTTCATTCACAAACATGACAAAAGAAAACACAGAAGAAAAATGATACAAAGTAGAAGTGGGGCACCGAAATAGAAGTTCTAAGAGTGGAGGGATGGAAGTAATATTGAAGCGAAATATAATTTAGAGAAAAATACTACCGACGTTCTTCTTTCAGCACAGCTAGTTTTGTATGATGCCAGAGTCAATGTTGCAGCTACTAAGCAGACATTAAACCTGCAATAACTCCATTTTTGGGACGTGTGGGGGCGGTGGAAAGTAGCTATAAACACAAGGCTGACATTATCTCCTTGTAAGGGGGATAACAAACTTCATTCAACTCTGAATTAAGGACTCTTAATTCAAAGTGTAGTGGTATTAATCATCAAAACCTAATATATTGTATGTTTCTCTCCCCTGCAACTAAAGTTATACAATCCATTAAAGCTAAAAAGCTATTTTTTTTAAAAAATCATGATTTTAAGTTCCCTTTTTGGAACATGGTTAAGGCCAGGTGATTATAGCCACTTAAATGAACTTTGTCCTCGAAATTATGATTTTTTTCAGCTTACCTAGGGCAAGTGGCCGTGGAGGAGGCCTTGCTGCAATTTTTTAAAATCTTTTTTAAACCAAGTCATTATTTCTGTTGGTGATTTATCAAGTTTTTCTGTGACTGCTTTAAATGAACTGTCATTCCGGTTCTCTGTGTTGTTATCTGTCGACCCTCAAATTTTAATCCTTAAATCTTGTTTTTTTACAGAATTTTCAGAACTTTTATCATCTGTGGTTCTTAGGTGCGACAAAATCATTGAATCAATGATTGTTGGTGATTGTAACTTTCGCGCCGATAACACCTCAAATCATGCAACAACTGAGTTTTTACAATTTAGTCCGACATGTGTGGTCCAACCCACAACTGTGGACACGCATTAGACTTAGTGTTTACGCTACAACAATCTGTGTGTGTGTGTGTGTGTGTATCTTGTTTGATACAGTTTTCCGGCTACTATAAAACCCCACAAGAAAAAGATACAGCTCTGTGCTCTCAATGAACCCACAGCTCAGTCATTCTCCTCACTTTCTAACAGTGCTAGTGACAATTTGCCCATTCTTCCAAATACAATTGACCAGTTTGGCATCTTTTATCAGTTATGCTTATTTAATCTGCACACGTTGCCCTTATCAAAACTCAACTTAAGTCCACTGTCAAAACAGCCCTGTGGATGAATGAAGCAATCCATAGCCTTAAAATAGCATGTAGAGGACTTGAACGCAGGTTAATTACTCGCTGCACAAAGAATTATTAATATAACTGTAAGTAGGAGGCTCTTATTTAGCCAACAAAAATGTATTTTTCTGTTGGTGAATGTACCTGCACGAACTGCTGAGATCAAACATGGAATACCCCAAGGATCAATCTCTGGACCTTTTCTATTTACCCTACACATTACCCTTGGGACATATCATTCGTCACCATAACATCTCCTTCCCTAAACCTCCGAACATTAGCAAACTGGCTTCACTACATAGCTGCTTAGATGACATAAAAGACTAGATGTCCCATAAGTTTTTAAAGTTTAATCTTGATAAGACAGAAGCTCTGACCACTGGCCCTGAACACATCTCAAACCAATACAGCCACTCCTTGGCCCCGTCACTCCTAACATAAAGTCATCTGCAAAAAATCTGGACTATCTTGGACTCAGGCTTGAGCTTAGCACAGAAGGGAGTGGGGAGTGATGATAATAACTTCCTCCCCTGAGTAACATAGACTCATAGCCTACACGTGGATGCTTGAGGTGGAGGTGGGACATTTGAAATGCTGTATGAACAGCAGCAGCCGTGGCGGCACCATATCGCAGCAAGTCACAACATAGCTCTCAGATCGGCAGTGTGGCGGGCAGTAAAAGAGCGAGCAGAGCACTGATGGCTTCGCTTCATTAGTGGTGATCACAGAATTTTACAAATTCAGCAGAATCATGTCTTTCCAAAATCAGTAACCCATTACTCCATAAAACACCCTGTCAACAGTTTTCATAGGAACTATTTATTTGGTAGCAGTTCCAGTGAAAACAATTCAGCGAGGCCTGTGGATTATTCAGAGAAACAGGAACACTGTTTCTGGTAAGAGATGGTGCTGTTGAATTTTTGCAATTTAATGCTGTGAGCAACACAAGTGAAATTCCATCTCCATTGTACTAGGGTGGAGGAAGAGATGGATATCACACAAGCTAGCCAGATAAAACCAAAACTATCTGCATGTCTAGATACCACTAGCAGTAAGTCGGAAAATATGTTGTTTTCTGGGGTTTTTTTTTGTAATTTAGGCAAACAGACCCTTTAAACCCCACAGACATCTACATAAATGTTTCTGGCTTTGGGTCAATTAGACGATACAGATACTAATAAGAAGAGGCTCCAAACTTTCCCAAATCCAGACTTAAAAACCCACAAGTTCTCTGACAGGAGTGAATCATGTAATAACTGCATGCATCAGTACCTGGGATTGCCACAAATAAGAACAGCTGCTGCCACTTGTAATTACAAAACACCCACAAAGCCCAGATCAGAGGAGACTCCCAGCTCTGCCCAAATCCACAGACAAACCCTCAGCCTAAGTCATTTGTAAGCCCCACGACGCTGTTTGATGCCAGCCTCTCTGCTATTAACCCCAGTGTTACTGTTACTGCTCACTTCTTTCCTGAGCAACTCAAGACACAAGGCAAGTCATATTATCCCGCGTCTGCTGTCCAAAGCACACACAATGTCCCGACCACAACTGCAATTGCCACGTCTGTGCAGACCACAAGTCTTTACAGCTCTACTGAAAAGCACAATATCCCAACTCCCCAAAACCACAGTTACCTCTGAGAAAATGACAATTTTTCTTCTCTTCTTCTTTCCCTATTCCAGTTTTCAGTGAAAGTATAGGGTGGGAAGAGCACAGAAGCCGCACATTACTTCTGTCTGTATGTCAACATGGTGAAAAATTACATTCTTTGTCTTGTAATTACATAATCATTTCTATATGTCTGTGTGTACACTGTATATCTGGCTGCAAGGGCAGAGGTTAGGAGCATTGTTGCAAGAGATAGTGCGTGTGCATGTGTGTAAAGTCTGCAGACAAAGAGCTAGCTGTATTTTCATACATACTGTAGTATAGTGTAGTGTGGTTTGCCTGGAGACAGGGCTGTGTCTCTGGCCGGTTTCTTTGGGTTACCAGGGATCAGGTTGCCCTGCATTGCCTGTACTATTCCTGCAGCTCTTCGGGCCAATGAAGCCATTATGAGTGAAATGAATTATGGACTAGGCTTTCTTTACCCCAACCCCTCCCTCTTTTTCTCCTGCCACTCTTAATTTCCTCCTCAGTGCCTTGTTTATCAACCTCTCCTTACTTTTTGTCTGGGCTATCCAGCTTTCCTCATCACTCTTCAATCTTCTTTTTCATTTAGATATCAGTCTCTTGTTTTCACCAATATGTTTTATGAGCCTCTCTGAAAAGGAGCAACATACAAAAGACCTTTGAAGTAGACTAAAAGGATGCACAAAGAAAAGCATTCTGTCATCTTTTCTGAGCTTTACCAGCCGTTAACATTGTCCTCAATGTGGTCCACTCCCTCCCTTGCAAGCTGATGTAATGTTAAGGTTGGCCAGCCGCACTCGCCAATGACTTAACTAACCTACTTTCTTCAAAGGTTCAATGCTGTGTTCGGCTCGGGACATGATGAAATGATTTTCTGTGGAAGCAGACTGAGTATGGAGCATAGGAATCTGGAAATCTACAGAGTACAATGAGAGAAAGAAGACTTTAAAGATTATTTATCTCCATTTCTTTGTCCTAATGACCTATTTCAGCCATAAACCTGCACTTCCATTGACTGCATGTGCCTTTTAAAGTCTTATTAGCTTAACTCTTATTAGCTTTGAATATGGATGTACTTGATTAGTTGATCAAAAGAACATTATTGCACATATTTTGGTATTTTCAATCAATCGCTTCAGTCATTTTTCAAGCAAAACGCTAAATATTAGATGGTTCCAGCTTCTCAAATGTGAGGATTTGTTGTTGTCTTTTTGGTCATATATGACAGTGAATGAAACACCTTTGGGTTTTGGCCTGTTTGTTGAACAAAACAAGTTCTAGGAAATTGTGATGGATATTTTTCACTATTCTTTGGCATTCTCTGACATTTTATTGAAACTGATCAATCGATAATAAAAAATAATTATAATAATTAAAAATAATTAGCTGCAGCCTGAGATGTATTGCACATTTTTCAGAATAACCAGGGCTATTTGAAAATAAAGACATATTTGATTTTCTAAGGATGGATTAAATATACAGTACAGTATGTAGAATTTAGTTTCAACAAGAAAAAATCTGCTATGAAATGCATGTTCTTATTAGGATTATGCAAGTGTCAAATATGATACCCCATTACAGAACAGTAATCTAACTAATCATTGAAATCTATGAGGCTTTTGGCGCACTTTGGTTTTACAACAGCATCATAACCAATATGAGCCATAACATATTTATATATTTATAATTAATTTTTCACAACTTGATTATTGTCATGCTCTTGTCTCTTGTCTCAGCCAAGCAACCCTGTCCCGCCTGCAACTTGTGCAAAACGCTGCAGCCAGGCTGCTAACTAATTCCAGCCGCAGATCCCACATCACACCAATCCTCGAATCCCTTCACTGGCTCCCGGTAAAATATAGAATGGATTTTAAGAAATTGCACATCACTTACAAGACCTTATATGGTCTTGCCCCTTCATACATTTCTGAACTTTTGCACCCCTATTTCACCTCCATGCCACTCAGATTATCCGACCACCCCCTACTGTTAGGGCCCCATCCCTCTGGAATAGTCTCCCCCCCTCTGTTAGATCAGCTGACTCTGTAAACGGCTTCAAAAAACTTCTCAAAACTCACTTCTACCGACTTGCCTTCTCTGTAACGGGGCTTTAAATCTCAATGTATGTATTTATCTTTCTGTCATGTTGTGTATTTTTCTGTACCTGTATCTTGTACAGCACTTTGTAACTTTGTTTTAAAAGGTGCTATACAAATAAAATTTTACTTACTTACTTACTTGCATACTTTTCCCCAATTAAGGAAAATGGGACACAACCAAACTTTGATGCGCACATATTGCTTGGTTTGCCATATTAACATTCAAGGAGCTACCACCAAGCATAATAGCTAACCAGAGCTAACGATATGTTAACTGATAATAAGATACACCATTCGGTTTATGTTCAATCCTCATTTAAACAGTAGGTGGGGTGGGGGACTGGTGGGGTTAACAGGAACTTGTCCAGGTGGTCCAAACTGAAATGCAAAAGTAAACAACCAGCTATTTAAATGCACAGCTGATGCATCCCTCATGACCATCGCCTTAAACAATATGGGTCTCTGTGTGCTGTTGCTACTGTC
>NTHP01000183.1:596694-634985 GCA_003416845.1 Oplegnathus fasciatus
CTGCTACAGAATAATCCTATACAATTCTACACACACCAGACAGGCCGGTTATGACTTGGTATTCTGTCGTTTACATGGGAGACGTTGGATTACAGCGGCTCACTAATCCTCAGTTACACTGTCTCCTTTCCAAATTTTGGAAAAGTGGAGTTTTATTCTTGAAATGCATGGCGGTGCAAACACTGCTGTGTGACATTTTACAATATGATAGGACCAGTAATGACATGAGATACAGTAAAATTAAAATTGATGCGATCATGAAATAAAAAACCAAACCATCTGCCTCTGGCTGCAGATTTATGGTGCTGTGCATTCACATCGTGCCCCTCTGCACCATTTGTTGAGCCGTTGTCATGCGTCACTTTGATTGGCTCAGCTGTTTCAGAGCGATGAGACCGGCGCGATGTGACTGGCTGAACATGTATTTATTAACCCCCACAACCTCTGATCTATATACCCTCACCCATCCCCTTTTGCACTTTGCTCTGTGCTCCCAAGACCTACCGCTCTGCACTAAAATAGGGCCCTTAGGCTTTCAGTTTGAACTGCAAAAAATTAGAGAAACACTTAATGGTGAACAGGAAGTCAGTCTCTAAACTGTGATGTTGACTGTGTTTACAACAGACAGTTGGAGAAATAATTATCATTCTTTTTCTCTTCCAAATAAGTTTGGCAAAACTGGGGTTTGTTTAAAACTTGTTTTACAACCTGTATGACGATCGTTTCTTGCCCATTCGGACTTCTTTTAGAGATGTTGTCGTGGTCCCAGTTTTTAGCAATCAACTTAAGTATGACGTTACCAGTGGAAAAGATGGCCAAAACTAAAAACAAAAGACCTAAGTTGTAATAAACCAAAATGATCCTTTAATACACTGGTCAGTGCTCCAGATCAGACCAGATCGTTTTGTGCATTTTCTCAAAAATTTTAATTTCAGAATCAGAATTTCACCTGCCATCATCATCATCATCATCATCATCATCATTATCATCATCATCCCACCTCTCTGTCTCTTCCTCTGATACACATCCCTGCCACTGGGCTTCGGGCAGCAGTGTGTGATTTGAATAATCAAATTCAACTAAGCTTCCCCTGCAGCACGCCGCTAACAGCCAGGAGACACCAGGCACGGTCAGTCATGCAAAGCTGTTCCGCTACCATGCAAATGTAGCAAAGAGAGAGAGATACACACAAACAGAGAGGCATGGGTAAGCAGAACTGATACATGTCGTTGTGGGTCTACCCCTCTGAAAATAGACACCATTTCCTTTACAGCAGTAAGGTTTTAGTAGATAAAGTAATTATAGCCTCTGTGAGATTCGGAGCGTTTGGCTAAAGCTGCTGCATTTGGTCAGCGGCTGGTTTATCTTCACTCAGTCATCAAATGTCATGCAGCCTGATAAAGGCGTGTTTTGTCCTTTCACTTGTATGTCCACCTGCCAGTGTCTTGCTAATTGACTGGCATTTATTCATTGACCAACAAAGGTTTGGGCTGATAAGCAGAGTGTATTTGTCCAGCAGCTCTGACACATACAGGAGGCTTTTTAATAATCCAAGCAGCAAGACAAAACCCCTATGACATTAGATCAGTACAGTGGGATGAAAGTGTAGCTGTAGGTTGTAATTCAGACCGAATTAAGTCAGCGTCCTCACCTACAGCAGTGCTGAACACGGAACTGTGCTGTTTTCACACAAACAATATGACCTTGTCTGTCACACTGGGCCTTTATCTGGGAAATCAGGGCCAACTGTTACGTTACTTTACAATGTGTGTGTGTGTGTGTGTGTGTGTGTGTGTGTGTGTGTGTGTGTGTGTGTGGAATACATGTGCAGGAGAGTGAGGTAAACAGGAGGTGGTGTGTATGACCCCATTCCCAGGGCCAAACTGCTTCTCCAGGGAGAGAGATAAAGAAACTGCCCCTTCCAAAACGGAGATGGAAACAATGGCCAGGGCAGGGGCTCTCAGTCGCAGCTGTGTGTGTGTGTGTGTGTGCGTGTTTGTTTGCTGATCTTTCTTTGTGTTTTTAACCATCTAACTAAAGATAACAAAATAAACTTCTGTCCTCATTTCTCTTTGATTAAAACAGTTTAATCGGGGAGTTTCTTGTTACAAGATACAGAAATAAATGACATTTTCGGTGCACGTTGATAATGTTACACTAATAACTGGCCTCCTCTAACACCCTAAACTGACATCTATTGTCAAAGACTGAATGTTAAAACAATTTCTACAATATAAATGGATTAACAGCAGTGTGCTTCCTGCACATCCACTGCTGGATTTGACACTGCTCACTGGCTGTTAAATGTGTCGTAACTCATCACAGATTAGCCTGCAGACATGCTCAACAATCCAGTAAAGTGACAACAGCCTGACGCTGACGGGACTCAACAGGTTCCCGCTTGCGTTCACACGCTGACACACTTACGCACGCACACACTGCAACACACCCACTGACATCAACATGAATCGCTGTGCATCTCATTGATGACGAAATACAAGTTGTTGGTGTTGAAAGAATAGAAACCGTTAAGCTGACACACCTTTTGGAAAACTAGGCGAAAGGGGGACTACAAAGCCAGACCTGACCTCACAGAATGTTAACTTTACCGATCTGTAGCTCCTTGTGTTTTTAAATCATAAGGCCTGGCTTAACCTCTCACCAGTGTCTAATATTCACCGGAAAACATGAATCATTCATGGCTGAGTTAACCACTTGACAAAAAGATTTTTGACTCATTGTTTCCTAGAAAGTATAGGTCCTCCAAACCTGTATTGTCCTGTCTCGTATGAGCAGGCAAGAGTGTGAATTTCCCCACATTTTTCCACTCACTTGAAGTGTGTTCAAGAGGGCAAACAACCTAAGGAAAAGGTGAGGCTGACATGATGGATGAGTGCAAAGAGAGGAAAGTGGATGAACAGGAGTGGGATGCGAGGAGGAAGAGGAGGCAGAGCGTGAGAAGAAGTTGACGATAAGGCCGCTAGAAGGGACCGGAGATGACCGGATAAAGAGAGGAAGTACACGGATCTAACGAGGAGGTAGAGAGGGAGAGGCACGAGAGGAGGAAGAGTAGGAGGTAGTTCTCCCAAAGACAGTGAGAGGAAACGGACGTCAGTGGCTTTTTATCCAAGGGAACAAAGAGGACAGGAGATGAGACGAGAAGAAAAAGGAAAGGAAAGAAAGGGAGAAGAGAAGAGCGAAGGAGAAGAAGAAGAAAGGAAAGCATTGGGAGGAGAGGAAAGGAAAGTCATGTACTCTGGTAGCTCACTGAGTTTCTGAGTTTCCAACATTATTATTACTCATAATAACTGAATCTAAGTCTTATTTTTAAGCTATAGAATAAGAACATTGTGGATCGGGGGAACACAAAGGTAAAATGAGGAAAGGAAATGGCGACAGAGGAAAAAAGAAGGGATTCAGTGAGGCCTGTCCAACAAAAGAGCAAATACACCAGAGCTGCATCATGGTTGAATGGAGACAGACCTCTGGTTTCCAGGCCACACTATTAGTTCTTGTTCCATCAGGAGGAGGAGGGGGTTGGGGCAGCTGGAGGTAGGCCGGCTAAATGGGATTTTGGCGATCACTACCGGCAGGTATAGAGCCAAGCTAGGCTTTAGAAAGGTGTGGGAAGTGTGAACTGAAGGTGGATTTTGATTTCTGGCCTGGGAGACTGGGGTAAATGCTCACATCAGGACACTATAGACAAGAGCTGTCGGATGGCCATTAACTCTGGGGGTTGGTGTTGGAAGTTGAAGCCAGGGGAGAGTGTGCTCCTCAACAGAGAAGTGAATGGAAAAACGTGTCAATGGAACACAAGGAGGGAGCCTGTGAATAAACAGAACTTGTGACTCACCCTTTCTGGGATGGGAGAGATGACCGTGGGCGGGGGTGTGGGGTACCAAACGGCCTTCACTACCCCTCTAAAAACACACCAATGTAGGCATTCATGCGTGTACACACGGTCCAACTCATGTGTCGCACTCAGTTGGCTGGACCAGGACAAGCTGTCTATTGTCCAAATCTCCCACCTAAAGCTGTAGCTCCTAGCAGGGCAGGAGTTCTGTATTTAGGGGATTTGGGGGATTGCTGAGTGTGTACGTGTGTGTGTGTGTGCATGTGTGTGTGTAACAAGGCTTGAGAAAGATCTGGCTCTGAGTGTCTTTCTGTTTGTGCGAACAGAGGTACTTTTTCAGATTGTTTTCTCTTGCTTGAAAACACCCAGAGAGAGAGAGAGAGAGAACATGCAAACTCCACAGAGAAAGACTTGATGCAATCTGTGCTGCAGTTATCTTACAGTAGACCTCACCCATCGCTAACAGACAAGTCAGATGGGGATGCAAATAAGGCGAATAATAACTTCAAACTATCAAGCTTAATGCTTAAATACACCTGTGGATTATTGGTTACATCAACCTACGTACATTCAAATAACTGTTTACCGACTTCACATTCAGTTTCCTTTAATTTTCCCTTTAAGTGTATTTCAAGTTGGGAAAATCATCTTATTCCACACTGTCTGATAGCATCATTTTATACACATTTCCCCAGAATTCAGCCTCACATATTTGGGGTCTTTGAAATCTTCTCTAGAATCTTAAATAAAGTTCTGTGAGTTTGGTCAATGTATTGAGCAACTGTCCTGTCTCTGGGACAGTGGGACTGAAGATGTTGAAAAAAGTGAGGTAGAAGCAAACCATAAAAGAAAGCCAATTTCTCTTCTTTTGCTGACAAGGGAGTCTTTTTCTAAATTCGATGCCGCGGGGCAGGAAACAAACTGGTACCCAATGTATATTTATAATCCTGCTGTGGAATCAACATTCCTTTCTCTGTCTAAAAATACAGAAAAAGTTAAGTCTAGTTGGGTGTTACCATGTTAGAAGCTCTGTGGGATTGTGGCCATGATGCTCAGTTGTAATATAGTTTAGGTTGTTTATTAATTGAGCGACCTTGCTGCATGTCGGACTGACCTTTCTATTTCCTCCATTGCATCTGACCCTTTTCCTGACAGCAGCATGTCACTGCTAGTATGGAGTTACCCAAAAACCATGCATACACACACACAAAGGGTAAAATGCACAGGAATGACCTGAGAAATAGGGACAGTTTTTATTTCTGCTACACTGAACCCAGCACTCCAAACTACCAGCCCGCCTTTAGTGATGCTGACCAACAAGCACCAATTAACTCTGCATCATCCCAAGCTTCACTATACATTCAAAATTCTGCAGCTGACCAATGCCATAATGTGCTATTTATGTCCTACTTGCAAGCAGGGACAAAAAAGGTGACGCCATCATCCGAATTGTGTTAAAATCACAGTCAGCTGATTGGTTTGAGCATGTGTGGTGACATAGGAGTTGCTGTTCTTATTAGTCATGGATAGGAGCTTCACTGTTTGCCATTGTTTCTCAGAGGTGTGATGTGTGAAGTTTCTTGTATATTTTCAAACTGATCCACCAACAAAAAAAGTATTATGTCAATATAAGTATATAAGTCAAAATGTAAATGTGGATGCACCTTAGCCCTTGCTGGTTAATCATGGTGACCTCCAGCAGCAGTGTCTTCTTGTCACATGTCTTTTATTAGCTTTCCAGCTGTGTTTTGGTCCCAGGTGATTCTGATGCACAACAAAATGTGAATCTATAAGCACTTGATTTGTTCAGCAAAGAGGGTTTTTAACCTGAAAATGGATTATGGATTATGTCTGGTGGGTGGCTTTTACTGTGAAGCAGCTGCAGGTGTTGAGTCTTATGGTTAATCAGTTGAAAACTATGCAAGGAAGGAACTTTGAAAACCCTGGAAAAGCAAGGCAAAGGTAATATAAAGGCAGTAAGAGTCTCACTGAATATGAAAAACACAAGCGTATCAAAACTCTCAACAACAACCTCTCTTACATTACGCAGGAGACAAGTAGTTTTGGTTTGTCAGAGAAAACACAAAAAAGAGGAAGAAAAGATGATGAAGCCACAAGTCAGCTGGACAGGCAGAGACATGCAGTTGCTGTTTACATTTTGATGAAGGTAGGCAACACCTCTTACTTGTTCCAACCATATCTGTTCCCATCATATGGGAACACAGTTGGAAGCGGACCACAACCACAGCTACCGATCCCAGTCTCAGCACAGTGCGGTGAGTCAAATATGCTGTGGAGATCCAGCATCAGATGCACAGTATGGCACCGTCTCACTGAATTAAACCAAGTGCATGACAGAGAACCACTCATATGAGAGGGGAGAACAAAGAGTGTTGTGCACAAAAACAGATTAGCAGAGTGGGTAAGCCGGCTGGAGACAGCTACCAGTATTTCCTGGAATATTTGCGATTGTGGGGAGTTTAACAAAGCTGCTCTGAGCAGGCTGTGGAAATCTGCTAATCTAATCATCTACCAGTCTAATTGGTGGATAAAAACACATGGCCTGCTCAAACTAACACACCAATGTAGCACAGTGTTATCTAATGCAGAAGTTTTCTGCTATATGTGTATATGGTCTAAAATGATCATTGTGAAAATTTACGGCCCCATATAGTTGACTTAGTGCTGGCGGTTCTCAAATTAACACCATATTTCCCATAACACCCATTGCTTCCTGTTGCAAAGAGGATGTCACTACTTCTCCCCCCTCCCCAACCCTGCACGTTTGTTTTGAAGTTTTCTTTTTCAGTTTGATAAGGAAGATACATTTGTTTGAAGTTATTATTCCTGTAGGTCTTTTACTCATTCCAACTACCACCTCCTGACAAACTCACATTAAGTCTCAGCAGTTTGTGCTCAAAGACCAGCGCCCTCCTCGTGTTTTATACTGTGAACCAGTAATGTAAAACACAGTAGAGAGGCTGCAAATCTTTTGAATGATAGCCTTGTTCATTTTTGGAAATTATACTAATGTTTCAAAATCAATTGGGATCATTATTAAGGATAAGTTAAAATGCTACAAAAGTAAAAAAAAATAATATAACTTAACTATTACTTAAAAGTGATCAGCAACAGATGAAATCAATGAAGCAAAGACACTAAAAATGGCCTGATGTAAACAGTACTTTTGGCATGAAATGCAAAACCTCTGATGTTGCACTGAGGAGAAGTGAAAGGGACTTTTGACCATCACAAAGAAAGGTCACAGCCATGGAGGACTTTGTCTACTGACAGATAGAAGCATATTGTTATTAAATATATTGAATTCAGATCGCACTAGATCTGCGTTTGCTCAGTACTGAGTAACTAGCTTCACACTTACAGTTTGTTTTAGTGATGGGAAATAAAGTCAAGGTGCTCCTCAACATGCAATTGCATATTGGTGTCCTTTTGTTCGACTGCATGTTGAGACATGCTTGTTTTTTAACAAACACGCTGAAATGCAATAAGGTAAGGGCTGCAATTATTGACCTATATTTCCTATGTTTAAACTGATGTTTCATGAATAGCACACGTGTTGCCCCATGCATTAGCAGCCAGATGAAACTGACTGTGTCCCCGTCTCAAACGCTAAGCCCATCAAACATCCCTCGGCTAGTCCGCTGTGCTAGATGTGGCATAACAAAGCCTAACTGAGCACTGTTTTCTTCCAACTGTGTGAGGGGAAAAAAATGCTAATTGCTGTAATTAGAGCAGAGCAAAACAGTAGCATTTTGTACATTTCCACAGCTGTCTGTACAAACAGTTTGTCTGCTTGTATGTTTAAACCCTTTTGTTTGCCTTATGAGAATAGTCGAGTGTAAACAAAGGTTTTTGTGGGAGACTGGGACACAAAAACAAGAGAGTGAAAGAGAAGGAAAGCAAGTGTACAACCCAAAACTGGTCATCTGACAAACAGCTGAAAAACAGAAAGTGTGGTCTGAGAGCTTTGTACATAAACAGATTTCCACCTGGAGAAAGCAGTTTTACCTGACATGCCACCCTCCACACACACACACACACACACACACACACACACACACACGTTTCCTACCTTGGTGTCGACAATGGAGCAGGCAATTTGTTTCACATAGGCCAGGTCAGCAGTCTGGGGCATCAGGACAGATTCTCTGGTAAGGCCAATCTGGATGATGAAGGACACCCCTGCTGGAGTGGGAGGCAGTGAGGGCATCACAGCCCCACCAGGAACCTGCCCTGGTATCAGGTCCATCACAGGAAAACCACCCTGAGTGGGCATAGAGGGCATGGATATGGGGGTCCCCTGCTGCATAACAGCTGAGCCGGGTGGCGAGGAGCCCCCAGGAGGAAAGAAGACCTGGGCCATGGCCCCTGAAGACATACAAGGGCTAGCGTTAGCCATTCAGAGTCCTGTCTGCCGGCTGCCTGACGCTCTCAACATACACACTCACAAACACACGGCCAGGTGCAGTCTAGAGTTCTCAGAAAACCCACAGTCATTCAAACTGTCTCAGTGGAGGAGAGAGGGGTACACACACTGACACATGGACACACACACACACACACACACACACACTGAGCAGAGAGTCCCGGTTCCTCTGTGTCTTGTGTCCACCCCCTCCCAGTGGATCAAGGAAGAAATCCTTATCCAGGAAGCGGTGGTTTTTCCTCCTTTCAGCCACTTCTTCCGCGCTCTCTCTCGTCGTCACACTCCTGTTATTGCCCAGGCATGACAAGCATGAGCAATGTGTGTGAGAGACTCATAAAAAAATAAAAAAAAAGACACACTGAGTGGGAAAACTACCCTCCTGCTGCTTTTCCTCCTCCACCTTCTCCCTCCCCCTCCCCTTCACCTCTCTTGTCCAAAGAAGTTGCTCTGCAGAGGAGAAAGTCCAGAGTTGACTGCGAAACTCCCGGCCGTGGGAGAGAAAAAACAAAAACAGTGCCAAAACTTTGTTGTGCTCTTCTCCAGGCTGAGTTACAAAATGGCCTCCTTAAACAGGAAACTGTGAGAATGAAGGAGAGCAAGAGACTGCACTGCTTTTACGAGTCTTGCCCTGTTTCAGTTTCAGCCCAGTTCAGTCTTTTTTGTGAAAAAGCACAGAGAGAGAGAGAGAGAGAGAGAGAGAGAGAGAGGGAGCTGTCTGAGGGTACCTCCCTCTCCCCCTCCCTCCTGCCCTCTCATCTGTGCTTTTGCCACAGCCAAAGAGGAAGTGAAATGACTGACACAGCCTGCAGCCAACAGACTCTCAGAAAGTCCCGCCCCCTGACTCCCTACTCCCAGGCTTCTCCCTCCTCCCTTTCCTCTTTCTCTCTCCCTTCCTTGCTTTGGGGTTATTCATCTTGTTTGCTCCCTCCCTGAGTCGAGGCCAGCCAAGATCCCCTTACATTGCCTGAGGGGGCAGCTCCACGCTCAAAAAACCCTCCCATCTCTTCCTCATCTTCCCTCTTGCTGCATTAGCCTCTTTCTTTCCCCCTGTAAAACTATATTTCCTGCCTTGTTTCTCCTCTGTGACACCTTTTCTCTTTGCATTTTTAGTAGACACCTGCGGCCTGCCAGACTGCAGAATAGAACCACACCTAGTGCAGAGTTGTTTTCATGCAAAGTTGACTGCAGGTTTCAGTAAAATGGGAACTTTCATGACAATGGGGGTGGTACTTTGCACACACCAGGATTTACAATATGCTTAGAAATTAGGCTGGGTTACCACATTCATCAGCATATCTGTGACGCCGCATCACTAATCTTGTCTTACATAGAAAGTTTGCAGATGAAAGTAGTGGCTTTCTACCTTTGCTCATGAAAATCTCCCTAGATGGTAATGCTGAAACTCTCTAACCACATTAAGTTCCTCATCCTCGGCTTACCTTCTTCCCAGGGCCGTCATATCATGCTTCTCCCTGTGAAGCCATCTCACAATTTCCAATTCATTAAAACAAATTAACCACAGGCAACTGCATTCTGCTGGTGATGTGACAAGAGACCTCAATTACTCAGCAGCTGCAAGTAATGTTTGCTAGGGTTCTACTTCCCACCACAAGAGGGCGATGTTTGGTTTAGTTGGATATTGAATAATAAATTCCTGACTAGAGATGTGGCCATAGGGCTGCTTTGTTGGCATTTAACCTGAATATTTGGTCTCATATTACAAATGGACACACACTAAAATGAACACAGCAATCAGGTGTAGTGTGATGATATCAAAGTATTTTCCATTAAGGGGGAAACAAAATATCAATATTTGCAGCCAAAATGTGCCACAACATGTAGAACACGTGTTAAATATGTATCAGATACTTTTTTTATGTGTGTAGGCTGAGAGATAAAGCAATATTTGTAAAAGGAAAAAAAAAGATTTAAACATTTTTACTTTACCCAAGTGCTGAATTATACAGCATTTGCAATGTGACGATTTTATGATGTGGTGGAGAAAAGGCTCTAAAATATAGATAACCTAGTCTTCTGAGTGCAGAGTCAGCCACAGGGCAGCACAGCTGAAGCTGGTAGGTTGGATAAGTTAATCCTTGATTCTTGGTTAGTAGCTGACACAGCGCCACAGCCGACATGGGGGGGGNNGGGGGGGTTTCTTTGTGCTCATCTTAAATCTGAGTATGTATACGTATGTAAAATTATGTGACATTTTAACTAGTTTAGTAGATTAATCACGGTCCAATGTGCAACTTACACAGGAGTAGATGTAATTTTTAGAAATTTTAACAAGGTAACTGAATTTTTTTCTAAAATAATCAACCATCAAAGCAGAGGATTCCTATATGTCATAAAACAGGTCTGGAGGGGGTCTTTAACTTTGGATAAGTGAGCAAACTCCTAAGTGAGCTAAGAAAGACCATGAGATGTGATTGAAAGCCACGGAAAAAAAAAATAGTAAGTGGACCTAAAGTTAGATTTTTTTCTTTTGTCATCAGTCATCAAATCCCAGTCATTGATGCATCAAATTTGACCATTATTTTTTTTTATCCTGTCTCTTGAAAGTCCCCCTACTTTACGTAAGCGCAATACTAAATTCCTTGAGTATCCCTTTAATAGTAGCATTCCATCAGGGTACTTCTACAGTGTATTTTCATACAAGTAAGGGACGATACTTCCATGTGTCCAGTCGTTTTTGCAAGCTTTGTATCCCTTACTAGAGAGGTAGAAAGACGACACAAACACAACTCTCAATTCACTGTACAAAATCTTCATTTTTTGTTTTTTCTTCCTTAATGACATACAACAGGGGACCCGTAAACAAAAAGAGAAAGTCATTTGATACAAGCTAGAATGCAGTTCAAAAATATATAATAAAACAAAATTAATAAAAAGCAGGTCTCTTATCCCTTGTAGTTAGAGGAAATAGTTTGAATACAGCTTAATATGATGTACAAAATATCACACAGTGATAAATTGCTAATAAAAAAATAAAAACACAAAGAAATGAGAGTCCTTTACCTTGGCCTCTGACTGGTAACAGATTTTTTTTTTTAACTTATTTTCGTCATTTTTCACGTTTTTTAATCATTTTGCTTTTTTACAAGTTATACATTGCCATTATCAATCACAAGCAAGTTCTATGCCTAGCAAGGAAGAATGATTCACTTATGATACTACAGTATTCTTACATCTTAATAATCATATTCATAATCAAAGAAAAGAAATGCAAGAAAGAAAACAAGGAAATGATGGACATTTACAGCACACAATGGCATCTCTAGTCATCATTTACAACCTCTGTTTCGATTTCTTTTTCTTTTTTGATGTGTCATACTGATTTGTCTTCTGAGGGGGGACCGAGTGAAAAGAAAGCATCAGCTGGCCATCAGTAACTCTCACTATCAAATAACTGTGAGCCACAGCAGGTATCACTCTTGTAGTATTTACTCCAGATTATATAAGAAATACCTGCAAAACATTATTTCTGCACCCTGTCTGTAACCACTCCTCGCCAAAAGCATCCACTATTAGATGTAGTGCAAAGTGGAGCAAAAATAGTAGTTCAATGAGATAACAGGACGTTACGCCCAGCAGCAGTGCAATAATGTAGTTGCACCTGGTTGTTCTCTTTGTCTACCACCCTGTTTCAGGAAGAAAAAAAAATCGGACCTATGAATGATAGTGTCCCCAGTGATTAGGAAAGGAGTGTTTACCTCTAGGCTACTTTGAACCCTTAGATCTGACCTCTGACCCCTAGTGTGACCCTGTAATCTTGAAGAGGCAGAGGGTGCCCCTTAACCAACTGAACACCGGATTTTATCAGTCAAGACGAAATTAACAGTCAAGTCATTTGGAGTCAGGTCAGCTGTTAAAGGGCAATTTTTACCTGAAGCAGACAAACGTGTGTCCTGCAGTTATCAGTATAAATGCAGGACACAGATGGAGATGGATGTGAGATGTCTCAAAAGGAACAATGCTTCCACCTAAGCCAAATGTTGTGAGTTACGTTCAAAATAGCAGAACCACAACAGATCGGCGAGACAGGTTAGGTGCTGAGTCATGTTACTAATATCAAAACACCCACACATCTTAAATCAATACTTTCTGAAATAACAAAAGTGGCTGAAATTAAAATGGACTTCCTTCAGGGGTTTTTTTTCCCCCTACCCTGGAGCTATTTCTCCCAGCATGCCTCTTCAGAAAGAGGTGACCAGCTTCACATCGTTAGCTCTCTGGGTAATGTGCTACTGTGCAACTGATGCACGTCAAACAAGATGAGGGAACCTCACCCCGACACACAAGTGAAGGTAATTGTCAGGCTTTTTTTTTTTTGAAAGCCCGAATAAATAACAAGNAAAAAAAAAAGGCGATCTCGTCAGAGGAAACTTTTTCAGTCCGGGTGGTCCTCGCTGTAATGTAATTACCATCAGCTCTGTACACTCCTCGAGCCTGAAACGATCAAGGGCGACATTATTCACATCCCTCTAATGAGAAACGTTAACAGTGACTGTTCATTCTGAAATGGGACCACAGTTATTGAAATGATTCGACAATGAAATGTCATTTAAAAAGTCGATTCACTCTACATGGACGTGTAGCCCGATGAGTGAGAAACACAGTCTCTCTGTCTCGCACGTACACACACACAGAACAGGTCCCTGATTCTGACTCAAGACTGACAAGGTCTTTCATAGCACCGTGATTTAACTAGTGCATGTACAAACACACATGCGCGCACACACTCTTCTGTACAGTAAAAAGCACCAAATGACACAACCTGCGTCATTTGTTGAGAGCATACAGACTGGCCTCACACCCCCGTAGTCTACGGACTTTAACTGCGCCCTCATGATGTCTATCTTTAGCTGGCTGATGTGGTGTGAGAGCATCGGTCTGCGGTTCGATCTGTAGAAACAGATCACGGTTGTGGAAACGCGTTCATTTGTCTTGTACAGCAGAGTGACTTTTAATCACACACACACACACACACACACTAGAGGCAGAATCATGGGGACACTTTAATACTCAGACATACAATGAGACTTGGTGTCTTGGCCGTAAAAGTTGAAATTAAAGCTATTTGCTCAACACTGGTTAGCGACTGTCTAGTGCCTCCTCACATCACACACTCACACACCTATGTATAACATTCTCCAACCACACACACACACACAACACACACACAACACACACACACACACACACACTCAGCCTGTAGTCTTTGGAATGTAATACATTGATTCCCATTGAAGAGGTTGGTCAGGTGTTTTCTGCCGACACTGGGAAAGGTTACTGTTTTTAGTCATGCCTACGTATGTATGTTAGCCACAAGCAATTTGTTAACTACTTAAAAAAAAAAGATCTCAGATGAAATGCAGTGGTGCATTTGTGCGTGCTGCGCAGTGCGAGTGTTTCCTTGGTGGTACTCCATGAAATGTGAGTAGTGTGTCAGCAGTTCAAGCGCACAAACACACACACACACGGTGCTTTGTAATAGTTGAAAAAAAAAAAGAAAAAAGAAAAAGCAGAACGGAATATTGTAGTGTAGAAAAGTGTTACTCCAAACATGATTATTTGAAAACGGAGCAGCCGGGATTTTAAAGTTATAAAAAAGCAGTGTGATTAGTATTACAAGAAGTCACTGAGGCATCGGAGAACAGTGAGGGGTTGAGGGGAGGTGACGTCCTGTGGCGATGACCCAGCCAGTGGGGTGCAGGACAAGTGTGTGAGAGTGTGTGTGTGTGTGTGTGTAAGCAGGTGAAATTTGTCCACTGTAATCTTCAGTCTCTTTTGGCCCACTTGTTTTTGTAGGACTCTAAAAGGCAGAAAAGAAGGTGAACAAAGTTAGACCAACAGCCGTTCAAAACAGCTCTAACATAAACATATTAAGTTCTGTGTAATTACAAATTTACCCGATTTGGTCAATTAGAGTTGTAAAAATCCAACAAAAAGCATATTATATTGGAGAGTGAGAGTGTGAAGAGGGTGAAAAGTTCGGCAACTTTAACTTTAATCTTGATGGACTTTTATCAGTGCTCACACTGGTCTGCATCTCACTGTGAGTGTGTTCTCAAAATTAACTCAAAAAAACAACGAAAAAAACTCCATCAATCCCCACCCTCTTTGCCCCACCCTTGTCCCTGCCTTGCAGCCCCCCCTCAACCCCACCCCCTCCGTCTCACCAGAATGACGACAGTGCTGTCAGACAAAGATCTTGGCAAGTGCATCTGCGCCGGCGCTGGCAATGAAGGGCTGGGAAGGGTGGAAGGCCACGTCATGAATGGCCTCGTCGTGCTTCTTCCTGTGGGCCGTGATCTCCTGCACGCACGTCCTGTTGTCCAGCATCCACAGGCGCACCGAGCAGTCGTGGCCTGCAGGGGGCAGAGAGCGGGTGCAAACACAGACAACAATGTTAAAGTATGAGAAGCAAAGATCACTTCAGAGTGTAATGTCTTTTGCTGAGTTTTTGTTTTACTTTTTTGGTATAAATAACCTTGTACCCATTAATTAATTCCTGAAAAACAACAAATTGTATACAGATTGGAAGCAATATTCAAACTGTTGCCCTCTCTGGGTACGATGATGTTGCATGAAAACAGAGTGTGCAGAGGAGTGGGATTAAGATCATAGTTTAGATTGTCTGTATCCTAGAGGAAGCCCGATTCTAAGGTGTTCAGCTAAATAAAGGACACAGTAAAGCTGAGTGGTACTCACTGCCAGAGATGAGGTAAGTGCCTTTAGGGTCTGTAGTAAGACAGGTGACCGCATCCAGGTGAGCCACCATTGAGTGGACAACTTTACCTGTACAAACACACAAACAAGCTTATTTAAGATGCATTCACATTCCAGAACAAAAGTACGTCTACGGAGGAAATTAACAGATGACAAATAAAAGACCTCCCGCAGATACCTGTCTTGTTGTCTAGGAAGCGGATGGTGCGGTTCTCATGTGCAGTGATAGAGACGGGCTCAGATGGGTGACTGACCACACGGTTGATCAGCTCACTGCCTGCAAAGGAAGACAAACAACTTCGTTTAATCTAATCTGTTTTATCTATTAAATTATTTATATTTATCTTGACTCATGACTGACTCATGGCGGAAAATCAACTGTTACAAATTAGCGTGTTGGGTCCAGAACGTACCATCCTTAGTCTGTGTCTCTAGCGCAGTGGTGCTCTGCTCTGTGTTGAGGTCATACAGCAGCGTCTCACCGCCGTCAAATGACACCACCACCTGGTTGGGGTCAGTGGCCACGAAGGCCACGGAGGTGGGTGTTCCGTGCTCTGGGAGAAGATGGGGGATAATGAAGTCGAGGGGCGTGGACACAATACAAAGCTCAAAATCAAATCTACACACTCAAAGATGTCTACCTCTCTCCTTATTGAAGACAGACAGGCAGGGAGCCGAGTTCTGAGGGTCCCAGATGCGAATGGTGCCATCGGCTGAGCACGAGGCAAGGCGATGGTGGGCTGCCGAGTAAGTTAGACCCCAAACACTGTCCTCGTGGCCAGCCAGTACACTGCTCTCGATGCCAGGATCTGGATGGACAAACGCGCGTGTTAAAAAAAACATAAGGAAAACAAATTGGAATATTATTATTACTTGCTAAATACTCGACGGTTGAGGATGACCGACCATAGTTATCATAAGGATCCACGTTGAGGTCTGGCATCTTCCAACATCTGACAGTTCCATCTAGACCTCCGCTATAGCAGGATTCTCCGTCCTCACCCATGGTCAGTGACAGGACGGCTCCACTGGACAAAAAGAGAGAGGCATCAATGGTTGCACTGTGTCTGTGTATGTATGTCTGTCTGTTTGTGCACAAGGTGTGAATTTGTATTTGTTCATGCCTCAGACTCACCTATGTGCTCTAAACGTGTAGATGGGCTCAACATCCAGTGCTGCGTTCCTGTGAAGGGACACATTTGCTTCTTAGTTTTAATTCTTTGATATGTTATCTGTCCTACTGCTGCTTGGAAAGCCTTTGGAGTGAGATATACGTATAAAAAGTGGATCTAAGGGTTCTTACTTTTTAGAGTGCATGGCCTTGTTGAGATTCCACAGTTTTAGTGTTCCATCCTCAGAGGCTGTGAGCAGCACTGCTTGGCTGGGGTGAAAGGTCAAAGCGCGGATGGCATCGAAGTGGCTGCGTAGTGTGAAACGAGGGTTCCATGTCTTCTTAAACTCCTCTCTGTTGTCCTGCATCTGATGGGACACACATTTAAAAAGAACATTCACATATTTTAAGTGTGCACGTGGAGGCTGGATTACATCCTGTGTGTTGACCAGAGCAAATGTGTAATTACATCCATGGAGAGGTCGTTGTCATTGGCAACAGTGAGATCGGCGAGTTCGCCCAGGTTCATGTCCCCTCCTCCAACGGCATCCATAATGAAGACGTCGGAGGAAAAACCCAGGGCGCCACCTGCAGGTTGGAGGTGGGAAAAAAACGTTACTACTGCATCTTGACAAAACATCATGGCCCTATAAATACAGGCTGCGATAACTGTAAAATATAGCAATGAGTCTTAGATCTCCCTGGCAAGAGTCCATTCGTCCTGTTTCCTCACTCCCACACTGTACCAGAGGAAATGTTTATCGGTGTAGGAGCAACTTTGTGAGTTTACCCTACGCAGGCTTTAAAATTAGACAATACTGAGACATGACAGCATCTAAATTTGAGATTCATCGTCTAAGCTACAATCATGCGTGTGGGAGAATACTTGGGAGAGGATAGTCAATGGTTTTTCAGTATTTGGTGGGGAAATCTTACCTTCCCCGGAGCGAGCCTGTCCCGATACAGAGGGGGGCGGGGTGGGTTTAGGGGGGAAGTCCGACATCATGCCTTGTAACTTGTTCCTGCGGTTCTCTGAACCCCGGCAAGAGGAGAGAGACACAAAACATCCAGTCATGCAGAGAGGCGGAGGAGGGACGGAGAGGCCGACAGACGAACAGATGAGAGACAGACGAGTGCAGACAGAGGCAAAAAGATAGACTTGATACTTTAAATACAGAACTCATAAAATAGGAAAAATTCTTTTTGTGAGAGGATGAAATCAATAAAAGCACAGGCACACAGTGTAAAGATGGCTCAAAGAATGAAATGTGGACATATAAAAAGAGAAGGCTGCATGCGTGATAACCTTTGAAATGACTCCCCGGACCACAGAAAATACGTCTACAGACAGAGATGACGGCTACACAACTCTGAAGAGTCACAGACTGACAGCTCGTGAAACAGGACAGAGAGACAGGTGGTTGGGAAAAGAGGTTGGTTTTATTGACAAGAAGAGATGCCCAAGACACAATGAGAAGTAAAAGATAAAAAGGTGAGCAGGGGGAAGGGGGCAAAAAAGACAGATACACTGGTGGCAGTGATTCTGGCAGTGCTGGTGCTGATGGTGTTGCTATGGCAACAGCGTACCTAACTCCCGTCCGTCCCCCGAGATCCGGGCCTCTCCCGCCCCCTCCCCATCCTCCCCCGAGCCCAGGAAGTCAAATTCACTGAGGGCGTCTTCCGAGTCGTCTTCGTCCTCCTCGTCCTCCGGGTCCAGGTCTGTGGTCATGGGCTCCGAACCCATCTGGACACGAGAGCAGAGCGGAGAAGAGGGTTACTCGTGTGGTTGGTCATGAATAAAGTTTGCAGTTTATAGTTTGTGTCCAGTCATTCCATGTTCATTACTTCATTTTCTAAATCACTGGTCACACCTTTACACGAGACTTCTTGTTCTTGCGCGGTCCATCGATGCAGTCATTGGCCATGCCTTGGAAGTCGTCTTCCTCGTCGCTGTCATCTTCATCGTCATCCTCGCAGCCATGCAGGAAGGGGATCTTATCGAGCACCGAGCCACCCAGACGTTCCTTAGAGCTTTCCTTTCCCGCGTTCCTACAAATACAGGCATAATTATTTTCGCCATTCCAAGTTAAAAAAGGACAAATCGAATATTCAGGACAATACGTTGCAGAGGGAGGCAGGATGACCTCAATTATACTGAATAATACCATATTATTAAAAAGTTTGGCCACAGCAGTCTACATTGCAGTATAGCTATTTTTTGAAAAATCGTAAAAAGGAGTGCAACTATGAGTTTTATGGGTGCACGTATGCTTTTTTTTTTTTTACTTTCCTACTCAGCAAACATCAAAATTTTGATAAAACTATCCTTGGTTAAAATATTTCTACTCACAGATTTCATTTTAACATTGCAAAATATGTACATGTCTGACAGGTACATACTGTGCAATGACAGGTACACAACCTTAATAGATTTGTGCTTTTTCTTTTGTAATCTTACCATGTTCGCATGATGGAGGATGCCCTCCGTTTTAGACATCTTTTGTGCATCTTGTTCTGTTGGCTTTTGAGATTACAGTAGGATGTGCTATTGTTTCACTGTCTTCACATTTCTGCTTGTACAGACAAATGCACATGGGTGCTACTCACCAAGCAGCCTTACGATACAATGATGAATTGTCTCATGTTTACACTGCAGTAAGTAAGTACACCTACTTAACTCTTAACTGGACTTAACTCACCTGCACCTGCAAGTTCTAGGGCATTCCACTCACCAATACATTATTTCATTATTGCCAGATTTCCCACAAAATTTCCTGATTAAGATCATGGTAAAGACCAGGTCAAACTCTACTCTGCTTTGTGTAAGAGGTCTTTGTCAGATGGTCTTAAAAGGACAACCCACTCTGTAATGACCGAAATGCCCCAAATTTCCCCACAGAACAACTGCATGACCATTTTAATTTGATTAGGTGGAAAGAAAATCATGCAGTTATACAGCACTAGCAGGTATGGAAAGATCATGATTCAAGAGGAGAACAACAAAGAAAAAGAAAAAAAATGTCAATTTTTAATCTCATATGAAGAGTCATGATTTTGCTGCAAACTGTGGGCGTCACTACTCTTATCAGTGGAGCAACAGCAGAGAGAGAGAGAGAGGGTGTCTGCTTCCACGGTCTCACCTCTTGATTTGTTCCTCTATCTGTCTGACCAGCAACGACTCTCCGCCTGCCCGGGGCTCAGGCTCGGGACAGGTTTCGCTGGGTGGAGGCCCGTTAGCCTCTGGGCTGCTCCGCCCGAGCAGGGAGCGCACACGCTTAGACCGCATGTCCAGGATGGTGTCTGAATAACCCACCTCCTCGAGATATCTACATTCACAGGAAAAAGCACGCATAAACATATAAATGAATCCTTCTAGTCTGGATCACAAGTTTAAAACCAATGCTGAAGTACTGATGGAGCACATTAGTATGGTACTGAGATTAAAAAAAAAGGAGCGGATGACGGAGAGGCCTTACTTGCGTAGTAGCTGACGTCCCTCCTTCCAGGACATCTGATTGGCTGGCTCAGAGTCTGACTCAGCCGGCCCATTGGGAACTAAAGAAAATAGATTGGTTAATAGTGATGCAACAGCAAGGCATGAGCAGAAAAACAGAAAAGCTGAAACTTTTAGAGTTGCTCTGAATATAGAGCAGCAGTAAAAGATAAAACGGCAGTGGATGATATAACATTTCCAAATAACATAATAATAATAATATACAGGCTTGATAAAACATACGTTGGTCTGCCTCCGTCTCTGGTTTCTTGTCTCCAGGACTCTGGTCGTTTCCTGTCTTCAGCTTCTGGTGCTTAGCCCTGCAACCCCATAAAAGACCACATGAGGGCGGTAATGCAAGCAAATACAAGACAACCTTTCACTATCAAATCACTATGCCTAAAGCATGCAAAACATTATGGCAGCAGGCTGAATGGATAACACACACACATGAGGACACAGGGACATTTGTCTTACCTCTCTTGTTTGAGGGCGTACTCCAGCATTTTGATCCGCCTCACCAGGTCCTGTTTCATATTCTCCTGGCCTTTCCTCTCGCCCTGTAGGAACGCCACCTGAGCCTGACAACGCACACATACACAGGATGGTAAGGAACACAAAGTACCTTGAAAAAAAGGCACACACACACACAGCAACCACTCACAAGCATATGTGATTAGAAAATCAATTTATATAGGTACCATGACTCCACCATAACTGCAGCGAATTAGATAAAAAAAGCATGTACTGTCTCAATTACGGCTGGAGAGTAAAGCATTTGATATCAACAGCTACCCTGAATGTGAAGGAAAAAAGTTTGATGTGACGAGCATAGCAAACATGACTTCTGAGAAGCCAGAATAAGTAGAGGGTTGTGGAACAGGGCTCTTATTTTTAACTTCTCCTAACCGAGGCCTCAGTGCGCATCTGCAGAAGAGGAAAAACAAGACATGGACTGGCCAAATTCAAATACCCTCTTTTAAGACACATCCTTCCTTTGTGCGCTTCCTCTCTCATTTTCCGTCCGTTTCCTTCCTCACTGAGCTGATAAAATTCATACCTTGGAGGAAAGAGATCACTGCCCATTCTTGCCATTTGTCAAACAATTAAAGGGTTTTGTGAGAAAAAGAAAAAAAGTGATAATGACGACACTGTCAGGTTTTGATGAGGACTATCTTTAGACAGGGTCTTCCCTTGGGTAAGCCATCTAAGGCAAGACTTTTACAAAGATGTGAAAGGACTGTGGGAGTGGATGAGAGAGATTTATAATACAGATTTCAAGCATGTGTTTTGCACCAGGAGATGCTTCACAGTGGGCAGTTTTCGAGCAAAACTGTGGTTCACACCAAGCAGCAAACATCCTGCCCTCTATAGGTTGGAGGAGAAAATGCCCCAGTGGGGAAAAAAAAAAAAAAACAGTGATCCCAGTTAGAGGTAGGTTAAACAGGCCTACCCCCTGCTTCTACTCTCAGGGTTTGCATGCAGGTGATTGTAGGCACAATAGTGTTGCATTTTCACTCTCTCACTCCCTTTCTGTCTCTGTGCCAAGTGGTACTGGAGCATTAATACTGATTGTTTCACAGTCCATTTCTCCTCTGCACGTCCCTGTCTGTGTCCACGAGTCTGCTCCCACACGCATACGCAGTTCTGTAAAACTAGAACAGTCTAAAAACACTATCTCATGGGGCAGGCACTCGGTCTACTTGAGAGGGTAGTCAATCACCCAGGAAAGTGCGTGCGCACACACACACACACACACACACACACACACACACACACACAGAGTCATGTAACCAGCTAGGAGGGCTAGTGGAACACAGGATAATCTGCCAAGCAAACCTTACTGCTGCTGCTGAGTAATCCTGATTAATGCAATGTGATTTTATATGCTTATCTGAGAATTTTGGAGATAATTGCCAAAGCTGGCATGTCAACACTGCAGGCATGATCGAAAAGGTTGTGAAATACAGATTACTTCATGTGGTTTTTACTTGGCCTAACCTAGGAGCAGTTCAGTTCTTGCAAATTATCTAAAATAAGCAAAATAACTAATAAGTTAACTGCGTTCATGTGTACCGAGCACCGAAAGGATGGGTTGAAAAGCACTGCATTCATTTAACAAGCTAGGAAGACTAGTGAAACACACAAAAATCAGCTTAGCCTTGTATAAACAGCTATGTAATAATATGTAATTTGCTGTGGTTGTGTGGTTGATAAAAGCAGATAGCATAGGGTTAGCTAGCTAGTTAGCTGAGCGTTTCCAGCTGCACACACAAGTAGTAACTGTGTAGTTGCTGCGTTTTGTAACGGTAGATGAAATATTGTATTTGAACATTTCACACAAGCAGAAGCGCTCGTTCCAGTGTGACATAATCAGACATAAATGTTAACGTGCTAAAATACAAGCGAAACAGAGCTCGACTGTTTCGCTAGCTGGCCGGTGTCACCATGTGGGAGGCTCAGATATAAGAAAACAGCATGTGCATTATATACTGGGTACTATAAATGGTTGAAAACAGATGGCACGCGGCTAAGAAAATAAAAAGCTCCTATCAATACGTTTAAAATTCAAGCTTGACCTAACATTACCAATAATGACAATAAAACACCCCTTTAAACATTCCTACTGTTCTGATACTGAGGCCTGCTGTGGGTCAAGTTGAGGCCAATTGGAGTAAACTCAGTCAAATTCAAGAGAGGGGCAGAGTGGGATAAGAGGTCTTCTGTACACAAATAAACAAATCTTTAACACTGAATCATCAGTGTCACTGGCCGACGCCGTAGCTTTTTGGTGAGTGAAAACACCGTCGTCAGCCTTGATACACATACCTGATTAAAAACCTACTGAAAGGCCATGAGCAAAAATGATGGTGTGACAACCAGCTGCAGATCGGTAGATGCTGAGTTCTGCACCTTGTAAATGGTTCTTATAGAGGCCGGATTTGTACTGAAGAGCTTGAACCAGCAGCAGCTTGCCGAAGACAGTCAGAAGCAGATACAGTAATGTCACTGTGATGTGAACAGATTTGATCATTTACTGGTGAATATTTGAACAGTGATGCAATCGCGTCAATAAAAAAAACAAAAAAAAACAAACTCAACAGTCGGCGACTACGAATTTTTTAACTAAATCATTCGAATCAGAAAAGTGCTTCGTAATTTCCACCTCTAAATGGAATGTGTCTGCTTCATCCTTCAGGGGCAGGGCACGCATTTCTACTCCTACTCACACACAGGCGAGCTACAACCTGCTCACACACACAGATAACCATCACATCCTTGTGCGCCAGTGTCACACCGGGTTCCTAGAAGGACAGGTTCCCACTAGTGCCCAAAACCTCAAATCCCTGACACTGCTTTGTTGGCCGAGACAAAGACAAGGCTGCATGTATTGTACACACACACACACAAATTCTAACATGACAATGAACACACACTGTAAGAACTGCCTTTTCCTGATACATAAAAAGGTAGCAAAAGCAGAGGGATTAGTGTGTCAAAGGGTTCATTCGTTATCTATTACTTCACTACTCATTCTTTGGCTGTGACCTGGTTTTACTTCTCTTCCTTCCTACAGTATTTCTCTTTGAAAGTGGTTGGGTAAACGGTGTTCAGTGGGTAAAATATGATGTTAGAGTAGATTCATTTACCACAGGACACATCGGCTTTTATAAGCACACAAACAAATGCAGCTTTCAATGTATTAGCTTAGGGGTAAAATATGGGTCCCAAAACTAAAAGCTCCCATCAAGGTGTGTGAATACATTTACTTCTTTTTTTTTTAAATACGGTTTATTAATACGGTTGTTTCATAAGACTAAAGCAATTAATTGAGAAGACAGTGTCAAATTTGTATTGTTTTTTAGCTCTCACTGGTCTTTGTTATTCTGCCCTTTGTCTGGTTCAGATTGGCACATGCTTGTTTTTACTCGTGTGGGACCCGGGCCAACAGAAGTGAGACAAGGCAGTCCATTCATCAGCTTTTAAAGGTGTTCTTATCGAGAGACTGACGCTTTAAATAAGAGCCAAAATGGATGAGACGATCACAACAAGTGGTGGAGCAGCAGGTCAAAAGACATCACAATATTTGTTGTCCATGTTTGTTTCTGACATGACCCCCTCACATCGACAGTGCGGTTATTTTCTTTGCATTATGTTGGTAAACTAAAGCCTAAAGTACAAAGGAACCTTGTTGCGAGCAAACCTGCCGTGCCATCTGATCTCTCTTTCCTGTGGGTGGGTTTTCCTCCATGTGGCCTACTGCTGCTGACCTTTCCAGAGTTTGTTGTAGCATGGTGAGCTGACACATTTAGCCTATTCTGTCAGTCCCTCTCTACAAGCTGCAGAACAGGGTCAAGGGCAGCTTTCCTCCTCCACTGGCCACCCTCCATCTTCTCATCCCTTCATCCCCATGAGAGAATCCATGAGCCAACAAGTAGAGCAATGAACTTTTCTGGGACAGTGAGCTTTGATGGAGTGTGTTGGAGTGCGTGTGTGTGTGTGTGTGTGTGTGTGTGTGTGTGTGTGTGTGGTATTTAGCTAGAGAATGACAACCTAAAAAGTTGGGCTGGCTGCCTAAGTTTGATTAGAAGATGCTTGATAATCATTGGGAGGCAAAAAAAACACTGCATGTCATGAATAAGACAGAAAAAAAATTGAATATGAGATTTTCAAGATTTCAGCTGAAGAGCAGGGAAAGAAACTGAGGAATAAAATAATAAAGAAGAGAATTTCACACAGAAAAAAAGAAAGGTAAAATACTAAAAATAAAAAATAAACACATATATAACAGGAGCGCTGCAAGTCTGCGTGGGTGGGAGGCACACGCTGTAACAATGCACTACATATGGATGTCATATGTGTGTCATGGCTGAGAGCGCAGAGCTATTAATTAGAGATGTGTACCCAGGGGCCCTGTGGGCCACACTCAACAGGAAGTGATGTCATCTGGGTCACCAGTAATCTATTCTACACAAACTACTGACACCGTTAATAAAATTAAATAGCTGAAAATGAGAATAACACAAAGAGGAACCTCCCTGTAGAATAAGAGTAGTGACTTGGTTTGATGTCTGCTGCACAGTCTGTTTGTCTATTAAATTACAATGAGGATCAGGCGAAAACAAACTCACTACCACAGGCTTGTTCAGACACAGTGCAGCAGCAGTGTGATTTGATAGAATACACTGGAGAGAAAGCTTCCTGTGTGTCTGAAGGACGGCAGGACAAGGCCACTGCCACCTGTCCCCTGTGCTGCTGTCCCATGGTCATGCTGGGACGTCCCACCTGGCCCACAGCGGGGGAGGGCCTTCATTCCTGGCCTGTCACTGGAGACACGACACCACAGGTGGCCCTTCACACCGAAAACACACTCAGAGTCGGCACATGTGCTACAGTCTCGCAGAGACACGCTAGGCTGCAAACACAGACATCCATGCGGTCACACAAAAAGTCACACAGTCGTAAGACGATAGTGTTAATCTCTGTCAAATATTAGATTTTGCGTGCAGCTTCCTTGCTTGCCGTATGAATGCCATGAAAAGCACAAAATGTCATGTGTAGGCGACATGTGAGCAGACGATGGACACATATACAGTATGCTGCTAACTGTGCAGGACATGGCCAGGGGGCACGCTAACTGGCATGTCGAGAGCCCTGCGAGCATGCTGGCAACAAAAGCCAGAGGCCTGTGGCCTGTGGGTGTTAAAATGTAAGCTAGGTCAATTTTTCAGCCTGGCACTCCAATGATCCTCGCTTTCTCTCAGCACAGGACGTGGTGCTAATTGTACCCGTGAAACCAGACCATGTGCAGCAAATGCACACACGCAAACAAAGTTCCATAACAAGCACTAATGGCATGTTGGACATAGCGATGGCCTGCCTCTGACTTCCATTCCCACTCTTCCCCACACACGACTATAAAAGCAGCGAGCACAGCCAGTTTGTTATTGTTCATCCATATTTTATCACGCTCCTATTTATAACTACATAGGTTTGAGTCGGGGGCAAAGTGAGAAGCACAGTGACAGGAGATAGGCGATAGTATGTTTTTCGGTGGTTTTGCCAAAGCTCTTGAACGCCGGAAGATAGTTCATCCTAATTACAAGCAAACTGCGGTCACAGGAGGAAGACCACATATGGTTTTACTGTTCATCCCTTCATTCCAAACGCAGAGCGGAGAACATCTTTCAATGTGTGTATGTTTTCCTAACCTTTCTTAATGCTGGAACAATCTGATGAGTGAGCACAATCATGCCCAGCAATGCTCTGCCTCACACATGCATGTGGGAAAGTTGCATAGTACAACCTCTGTCTCCTGCTGTCAGACTCCGAATAACTGCAACCATTTAGGGGACTTGTGCCTTGCTCAAGGGCATTTCTATGGCAATGACTCACACATTCACATAGATTTTTCTAGACATTTCACAGATTCATATTGATGACCTTTAAAAAGGCACAAGCTCGCTTCTCTAAAGGCAGACAAAACATATGTGTAATCGGCATGTTGTCATGTTTTTTTACATTCGGCCAGGATTTACAAGTACTACACGCGAGTTTAGTTGTAGATGGGATAGTATTTGACTGACAATAATCTAAGACTGTCAGAAAAGTATGAATCATACTGAAAAATACAACTGCAAACACAACAGCCATGTTCATCCACCACACCACTGACTCATCCATCTTTGTGACAGGCCCCAATTCAAAATGTTGATTTCCTTTCAATGCCACCAAACACACAGACGCACAGTTTACTACAGACCAGTATTTGTTAAGATCATGCCTCTGATTTAGTGCAAAACTGCTGGCTATCTGGTGGGCACGGCGAGAGCGGAAGCCTATATTAAAAGGTCACCCTGATCACTTTAGACTTTTTATTTTCACTCACTGTGCCAATTGTTTTGCGAATAAAATAACATTTTAACATCAAACTACTCCTCAGTTTAGGGTGGCATCTCCTTAATAAGCAAGGACACCACTTTGCCAACTGACCCTCACATAACTATCACTCTCAAATGCAGTGATTTCAAGGGGAACTCACAGCTGTGTGACACATTCGTCGTCTTGTAAACACAACAACCACAGATCGCTTGATTTAATTGTCAGACTATGGTTCCACATAAATGCCTAAATACAGCCCATCTTAAAAAGGAGTCTGGTACAGGCATGTCTTTGATGTGTACCTGCACAAATATCAAGGAGACACTGCAAGGTAGCCACACCTAAACTCTGTTTACCTACCTATTTTGTTTGCAGGATAACTTGCTTGCTTTTGTAGGCTGACATAAACCTCTACATCATTGTGAGTGGAATGTAACATTAAATAGGCCAAGAGGCACAGATTAATGGTTTGAGAAAATACAGTTTATTCAATGTTTAAAGCCCACTGGTGGCTGTTTGGCTTTTAGTGATCATCAGCTGGAGGTCATAGAATCCCTTCATTTCCCTTTGCTGTCTAGTGATAATACATCCTGGTCAAAACAATATGATAGGGTGTAATGTTAGCCCGTTAGCATGTTGTCATCCTGAAACTGATTGATTGTGGGGCATGTGTACTGTCACAAAGCGACTCTAAAGGAGCTCCTGCAATGTCCGTTCTGGCCTTTATTCGGCGTTAGCGTTGCAAATGCAGGCTAAATGATAAACAAATTTACCCTGAGTTCGTCTCTCTCAGCCTCCCAGCGGTATTTCTCGGCCTGGAAGCGTCCCCACTCGTACTGGATGAAGTGCAGGATCCCAGGAAGCGTCATACCCGCGTCCCCGTCCTGCAGCTCCCGAGACTGCGACGATCCGGGCATGGCCCCGGCCGCCGCTGCCGCCGCCGCCGCCGCTGCTGCCATCGCCCCGGTCGCCGCAGCTGATGTCGCCTGGCCCGGTGCTGCTTTGGGCCCGTTTGGGTTGCGCCCCGCTCCGCTGCTGCTGCCGCCTCCGGAGTTCGGGTTTGGTCCTCCGCCGGATCTGTCCGCCTCCATTTTAACCGTTCAACCTTTCGCCAGGATAAGGAGGTGGAAACGGGCAGAGTGTACGAACAATAATAATAAAAAAAGTACCTCGTACCCTTCTTCCAACCCAGCAGCACTTCACTATAAGCGACCCTCTTTTCTTCCTTTTCTCACACGCACAGAGCAAAATTACTATTCAGGTGGTAAAATACTACACTTCCGCTTCCAAACCTTCAACATAAAACACGACCAGGCTACATATTTGTAACATCGTGGCCTGTTTAGTTATCAATAAGCCATATTTAAGATGAATTCTCACTTGGAGACGTTTGCTAAAGTAACATCTAAATATGGCAATTAAATGTCTATCACTCAAAAGCAGTGTTTAAATATTTGTTAGCGACTCTTATTTTGTATTTGACGGATCTGTTTCCTCCTCCTTGTGTTTGCTGTTGGAAATGCCCACTGTGGGTGACAAATAAAGGGCCATGTTTGCTGTAATACACAATGAACATGTCGCAAGGGGAGTTCATTTCCTGCCATTTTGTGAGCGGGGATGTTTGAGGACTGTGAAGGTAGCCAGAATTATCCACAACTTTGTTTCCGGTTTGATATTTCATTAGAAAAAAATCTCCACAACACAGGTCGACCGTGATTTTGTTAGGTACAGCAGCTATATGGAGGTCTAGGCTGCTCCTGTTTGTGTGGTTTTACAAAACGGTGAAGGTATGAATACTGGATGAATTCACATTCAGAACTATGTAGGCTATAAATGCCAGATAGGTCCTCCAATATGGGCGTACCAAAATCAGAGTTTTGTTGCAGATCAACTGAGCTTGAATAAGTTTTAATAGATTTAATTATCCAGAAATATTTTTGACAACACTGACACTAATATTAAGTTACCTATTGAAGTGAAGGAAGTGACTTTAAAGTATCCAAGCACACATAGTATTCATTCTTTTGATGCTTCCTCTGCAAACATCTTCATCTTCTACATTATAGGCCCTACCGCAAAATCTGGAACACTGATTTTGGAAAGCAAACACCCGCAACCAAAAGAATGAATTCGCTTGTTTACACACTATTAACATGGTAATATTAATCTTTATTCTCTCATTTTAACCAAGTCGAAATAAAAGTTTGGATATAAAAACAAATTAGACATGGCATGCATATGTACATAATAATTACATAATACATAATAAGTTAAATATTGGTGCAAGGTAGAAAATCAACTGTACAGATGCTGTTTGAATATTTCAATATTGGGTCTCTTGGCATCCTTACGCTCTGAAATAAAAACACAAGTGGAGACATTTATAGGTAGTTTGTCCAAGATTAAAAAAAACAAAAAAACAGAGGCCACAGGCATCTACTTCATTTTATTTCCTGTATGTAAGTGTGAGATTTTTATGACATATTTTTAACATATTTTTAATAAATGTTTTTACATATAATTTGTGCAATAAGAGTTAGTTCAGTGGACATGTCTCAAAATGACAATATTGTAGCCTACAGTGTGTACAGTTGACATTGAAGGGCTGAGTTTTTTCTTTTAAAATGGTAGATTTAAATAATAGTGTAAGGATAAATTTCAACCCAGCAACAGTATTTCATAAGTAGCTGGTGCAGCTTTTGTGCAAAATCTGGGGGTTTGTTACATTTTTGAAGATGGCAATTTTATTCTGAAGGATTGAGCCGGAAGTGTTTCTGTCGTTGCTGCGGGCAACACGGACGGCAAGCGTGATAGCTTAATGGTAAATTCGTGCAGCTGGTTTGATGGTTGAGCTTGTGTTAAGCTTCACAGTAATGACATATTCTGATGCGATTTGTGTGCACTTAGTTGTGGATCACTTCTTAAAAATGTCGGAGACTCGATTTCAACCACAACAGCACAAATATTAGCTAACAATGCAGATTAATCTCTGTGTTTGCTGCTACCGATCCAGCCAGGTTTGCTCTTATGCTACCAGGGCTGGCTGAGATGGACCACAATGAAAACCAAATATAGTATAACGAGGTTAATGGGCTTAACGTTGCTAAAGCTTATGATAACATGGCTAATGCATGATGTGCTGCCCTGCAAATAATTCTCTTGTAAAGAGTAAAATAGATGCATCCAAATTAAGGTGAGTTGTGGACATGAATCATAGCAGCCTGTTTTAATTGATTGGTGTTGCAGCTAGCTAATATTTTATTTATAAGGAAACCTTGCATGGAGCTATGGCTGTCCTAGTTTTGCATTTACAGTAACTGATTATGGCTATGATAATTCATTCAAAATTAGTCTACTGTCCTGTGTGTCATTTTATACTAGCATGACATTGTATTATACAGTCATGGTGTCTTTATACACTTGTTATGTACATATATATGTGGGATGAAAAGCAAAACACAGTCACTGCATCTTTATTTTCTGTCTTTCACAGGTTGTCTTCAACTCTTATCCCTCCACTATGACACTAATGGGGACTAAAACCCAACACTGGATTTCTTAAATAAAACTTAAATTCTTCTCCTGAGAGAAACTGGAAAGTAAACATTAGTTGCCATGCGTATCAGTCTCTGCCAGGGCCTGTTAACTGGCGCCATCATCCTCAACCTCCTCATTCTCTACTATGTGTCCCGGGCCCAGCAGCAAATGATGGAGAAGAGGAAGGAACTTGGCAGGGGCACGAGGAGATCTGCCGTCCCAGCCTCTGGTCTCGGGGGAGGCCTGGGGGTACTTGTAGGAGCTGGGGGCGAGCCTGGAGTGGTGGGAGTGGAGGGACACAGTCGTGGCCCACGCGTGACTGTTCTTCTTCGGGAGTTTGAAAACTTCGAGAATTATGTTGGGGACGTGGCTAATTCTTTCCTCCGCCAGAGACCTGAGCTTCCCTTCCTGGCTGTGGCTGACACGTCTCCGTACCCTCCCCTGGTGCTTCCAGAGGGGGCAAGGCTTCTAGTGCTCTCCCCCACCCCAGACCAGCCACCTCAAGCTCACAGGCCAGAATTCCACGTCCAGACGGAGTTTGTGCTGCTGGTGCCTGATGGGGTGGAGTTGGAGCAGCCTCGGGCTATCGAGAGGCTGATCAGGGAGTTGGAAGGTGAGGGTGGGGGGCCCGTGAGGCTGGTAGCTGCACCTGTGCTGGCTCGATCAGCTGTGCAGTGTCTCCACCTGCGGGTGAACCTCAGAGAGTGGACGGCCACCTACTCGCCAGCTGCGTCTGGCAGCAGCGGGAGCGTGTGTACGGCTTTACAAGGAGATGCAGTTGTCCTCATTCGTACTGAGGATCTTTTTAACCTCTCTGTCCCTCTGGGGAGGCCCCTCTTCTCCTCGCTCTTCGTCCAGACTGCCTTGAGAGGCTGGAAAGTCAAGCTGCTGGAGAGCCCCTGTTTCTCCGCAAACCACCGGCCCCTCTTCAGCTCCGCTCACAACCAGTGGAAGGCTGACACTCGACTGAAGGAGGCCACCGGCAAGCTCATGAGGAGCTTTGGTCTGAAGCGCCTCCTGCTGCCTGATGGGAAGGAACAGTGGTATGGCTGCAGTAAAGAGACGCCTCGCTGCTTCGGCACTGTGCAGGATGACACTCCAGACTACCTTTATCTGGATCGCTGGACACCTCCTTGCTGTCTGCGAGCTCTCAGGGAAACCACCAAGTATGTTATCAATATCCTGGAGACCTCGGGTGTGCGCTACTGGCTAGAGGGGGGGACTCTGCTGGGCGCCGTCCGCCATCAGGACATCATCCCATGGGATTATGATGTGGACCTGGGCATCTACCTGGAGGATATACCCAACTGTGATCACTTGAAGAACCTGGACTCAGGCTCTCTTGTGGATGCGAACGGCTACGTCTGGGAGCGTGCGGTGGAAGGAGACTTCTACAGAGTCCAGTACAGCGAGGCCAACCACCTGCATGTTGACCTGTGGCCGTTCTATCCGCGTAATGGTGTCATGACCAAAGACACATGGACAGAGCACAAACAAGACGTGGAGTTCCCGGAGCACTTCCTGCAGCCACTGGTGCCCATGTCCTTTGCCGGCATCACTGCCTATGGCCCCAACAACCACCGAGCCTTCTTGGAGCTCAAGTTTGGAGAGGCGGTTATTGAGAACCCCCAGTATCCCAACCCTGCAAAAAAGAGGCTCGACCGAAGCAAATTATGAGAGATGATAGAGACTCACAAGCCCTTTTATGTCGTACTGTATTTGTTTACCAAACAACACAGAAAATCTAGCCTCAATTTATTTTTTTTAATTTTTTTTTTTAAAGCCTAAAATTTGATGCCTGGAAAATAATAAGGTGCCAAAATGACTGCATTTGCTATCAATTTTACCAAAATTGAAATCCATACACTAGTGCGTTTACATCAGACTGGTTTTACTACATGATGTACTAAATCTGTATGTGTTGTACAATAAAGTATAAATATGACTGCTGTAAAGATGATAAATACTTTTAAATGATACTGATATTGGTTTCTAGTTAAAAGCTACAGCGTACATGATCTTGAGCAGAATTTAAGGTTTTGTACAGAATTATTTCAAGACAAGCGGTTTCGCCCTTACAGGCGTTTTTAATGAATTTCTTGACTGCGTTGCATTGATTTGCACTGATTCTTCCAGGTTTTCAGTTTTGCACAGTTTATGAATGAATGTTACTGTATATCGATCCCATTTGGTACCAGACAGCTGTAGTGCGGCGAGTACATTTCCATGTGGTGCAATAAGAAACACGCTGTCGTTCATCCTGTTGTTGTTGGCATATGGAGATGATGAAATGTGGCTCTGTCAGGCCTTAGTATTCAGCTAAAAACATAAAACCATGACTGAATTTGTAAATGAATATTAACCCTTAGCTCAGTTATGTGTGTTACTACTGAGCACCCATTATGTCTTGACTGAAATGGAATTACAATTCAGTAGATTATTCAAAGAAAGCATTTTAAAAGAGAAGTTGCCCATTAAAAAAAGCACACCAGCTTCTCTGGGTACGACATGTTTCCTGTAGTGATCTTACATGTGTGTGATGTATCAAAGTGTCACTCCAATTCATGAACTGGTAAAATAAAGGAGTTGTAACAGATTGTGTTTATTAATTTGCTTTGAGGACTGTTGGTAAATCCATTGTAGATACAGTAGGTGAACAATATTGGTTGCAATTCTTTTTGAACACTAGATGGCACAACACACCTTTGTCACTCCTAAGTCTGCGCTGCTAAATTGTGTTCAGCACACGGTCAACGGCATTATGGGAGTTCTTCAGCCATATGGCAGGAGCCCAGGGAGTGGAGGATTTTATGACAGGACAAACTGGAATGTAGCATCACAGGAATGCAGCTCGCTTGTTTCGTCAGACTGGTCCAGTGATGTGAATTAGCTTCCTAATCCTACTCAAACAGAAGTTATTCTGTATTTAACAATAACTGCCTTCTACCTGTTGATGCTGCTCATATTGTATTCCTCGAGGTGTGTTTGCATTCCTCTTACTTACTAATGGAGAACCAGCATTGTTCATTAATGACCCGGTAATTAGATAAGCATCCATACCGCTGAGAGGCCATGTGTGGCTATTTTTGGATGCAAAAACATAAAGGATCTCAGTGCATTTGAAATATGCCTCCCATCTTGAATGCTAGCACAGAAAGGCATCTGGAGGTGACTGACTGTAACATAATGTAGCTGTGGTGTTCTCACACAGCCACAAGTGTTTTCTGACTTGCTGACTACTGCTTGCGACTAGTCCCTGCGGCAAGTAGGGTTTAAACAGTTAAAAGGTTGTAAAAACAGTCAAGAGACAGCCAAATAATAAAAAAAGGCATTTATTTAGATGGGATTTTGTTTTTAAAAGATAAAATCATTGCAACTACCACGTGCATACACACAACACAAATACTATGATCGCACCAGACAGCCATCCATATGGTGAAAGATCTCAGAAAGGAATGTTAACATCTTTACAACCTTGCACCAAAAAGGCATTAAGTAGAAACGGAAGCACAGCAGCTGTTTTGAGGCAATTGTTCACGTTTTAGCACTCTCTCATGTTATATAAGACTGTAGAAGTGATGGGACCTCAGGCCTGCAATGATTCCATAGATGACCATCATGGGAGCTACTGCAAAACTAGTACAAAATAAAGCTGATAAAGAATACAGACTTGAACCCCCTGAAAAGATCATAAATGTTCAGAAATCTTTTTAGTAGCATATGCCCCGGTCATTTGGTAGAGATTTAAACAGTATAAGATGATATGGATGGAAGAGATAAACATTCAATAGTGCAACTGTATAGTCAATCGTACATAAACAGCTTATGTTGCATAATGTGGGTTGCATTTGAACATAGACAGTATCACTCTAGGGGTACAAACAATACATCTCATCACTGCTACACCACACATTCTACAGAGTCTCAAGTATTGAAGTTTCCTAAATGCCCAATGCCAATCTGCAAAAGAAAAATCACCAAATGGAAGCACTTTGTGCACACACAGTCTAGACTCACCCACAAGTTGAAAATAAGACCAAGACCAAAAATGAACATAATAATAATTAAAAAAAAAAAACTATCACCAGCCAGTTATTAGAATAAGACGCTGGCAAAAAAATAAAATTTGGAGTTACTGACATGTCAAAACATTGGCTAAAATGTCTTTGGATTTTGATTAGGAAAATAAATATGAATTATAACAAATAATTATCTGAGGCATCAACAATGACATACAAGGAGACCTAAAGCCCATATAACAAAACAAAAATAGGTTTAAGTTGAGACATACTTACTTTTAAGTCCTTTAGGTGTTCAGGCCTCAACAGTCAAAACGAACCAGCAGTCCACTGCTGCTATTCTGACGTTGTAGAGACATCCTTGTAGTGGAAAGACTTCTGTTACTTACACATCACACGTAGTCACGCCACACTTTACACAACATCAAACAAACTGTCCTTCTTGTCACATACTGTGCTTTAAAACCCATTTGTGCCTTGCTGAGATTCTAGGACCTACGCAGAACAGCATGAATAAAATGTGGGCTATAATATTTAAAAAAAACAACACACATCTCCCTGGAAATGTCCTTCAATATTATCAGGAATTTCAATGGTCTCCTTCCTGTTTGCTGAGTTGGGAGTGATTTTTGGTCTCAGAATGTTAAGGAGAAGTCAAAGGACAGTCTTCAAGCCATAGTTAAACCTGAGGTTATGTTGCCTGTCCATCTGAAGAGGCAGAGATGCTTAGAGGTCAATCCGTACATGTTGACGTATTTTGAGTCCTTGAGAAAAAAAAAGTTCCTTCATTCAGCTTTGGGACGTTATTGAGGATTTTTCATTTGATGTGCTTCGGAGCATAAATAATCTTGAGAACAAGTTTACATTTCTACTGCCTGTTCTCACCATGAGAAAGGTATTGTACATAAGAGAACCATTGGCATGGAGTAACCACAGACACAATAACAGACTAGTAAAAGCCTTCAAGCCCCGCACAAAAACTATAAAAAAGAAATGTTTGTGCATTTTGTCATACATACAGTATCACAGCCACTTTCATGCAGAGTATACAGAATGTAGTGTTCAATATACTTTACATTTGACAAATCATATACAAGACATATAGTTTAAATACAACAACATTAGATGAAATATGCATAAAAGTGGCCATAAATATGTATAATAAAATACACAAAACAATGTATGTTCATATTCAAAGCATATAATGATCAATAATCATTTTACAACATATAAGATGCCTTGTACAGGAAGTCTGAAATCTGACAAAGTTGAGCACAAAAGCAAAAACAAAAAAAGGTGACAGTAACAAAAAACATTTTGAAGGTAACGGATTCCAGAGGGAGAGTATGAAAACTTTGTCCTGCTAACGCAGACTGGGTGCAGCAAGCTGTATGGCGGTCCTCGTCAACTTTTAAAGTCGGAAATGTTTTCCACCGGGAAGTTCCTATCAAAAAGCTGACTAAGTGATAAATACCAGTAGTGTACTTGGGTTCTGTGAGCACTTTGAGTGTACAAACTGGTAACAGTGGGCCAATAGGTAAATACATCCATGTAACTTCCATTTCGCCATCAGAAATGAATGCAACATTTCTTCTATTTGTAACATTAGATCTGCCAATACCGACATCTTGCAGAGGGTCACTGGTCCAGCCGCTTGACATCCCAGTAGATGTAGATATACACATGATAAACTTAGCTGTGACTGATGAAGACCTGGTTTATACAACTTGGTCACATGATAAAATTCTGACTTTAAAATTGATGAGGACCGACCAAATGCAACATTAGTCTCGAGTCAACACAGTAGCCAGATTAATACACAATACTGTCCCTCAAAAAAGAAACAAATGTCACTGTGCATAATATGGATTTTGAATTTCCTCCTCATTTTCTTTTGCTTTCCGCCCTGAAAAGCGTTGAAGTGTTGAGAAGACGGAGAGCTTCTCTTTGCATTATATAGTAGTGTGCATGTTCATCCTCTCTCCACGTACCCTTTTCTTCAGGGCAGAAAGAAAAAAGGAAAATGGGGCTTGAACCTCATGTCTCAGCTTGCAGGAGTGTCAAATAAGCGAGAGGGTCTTTGATGATGTCAGCAGCTGGATTACATGACGGACTCCGACAGAACTGTCTTCGCATTTTCTGCACCGTCCTTCCCACCTCGCTTCTCAATGAGCGGCGAGTGCTCGGGGGCAGAGGTTGACGGGTCTGCCTCCAGCCTGACCTCGCTCAGCTCTGCTCCCTCCTCACGTTTGGACGTGCGGTCCACAAAGAACTGCAAGAGCCCAGCTCCAAAGGCATCGCCTTCTACATTCAGCACAGTGCAGGTACGGTCACTGAAGGAAGACAGAATGGATGACAAGCAATTTTTATATTATGATATTTAACACGCTGCCTCGGACAGCAATTTAGGCATTACATGTGACAGAAATTGTGTTGAAGTGCACACGTCAGGGAGAATAGTAAGTTTGCAATATTTGTAGTGTGTCATAACTGCTATTTGGCTGTCATCCTCTATGTCCACATAAAATACAATGGTTTTGTACTCACACAAGCCAGTCAACAGCAAGGATGAGAGAGATGTCATTGGTGGGCAGTCCTACTGCCTCCAGGATGATGGCTAGGGTCAACACACCACCAGCAGGTATACCTGCTGCTCCAACACTGGATGCTGTGGCTGTCACACTAACACATTAGGAGGGAAGATGACACAGTTAGAGCAGATCAAATTTCATACTGCATTAAATTGTATATATCATTGTATACAGACTATATTTGTACTCAGCTACCTAATAAGTGAGGTAATTGTACTATCGGACAGAGTATTTAATCCAGTTGTGTAACTGCAGATGTGTTTCAGTGGCTTTAGGACTTACAGGATGGTAATGACTTGGATGAAGTTAAGGGAAGTGTTGTTCAGTTGAGCGATGAAAACAGCAGCCACACACTGGAAGAGAGCAGCTCCGTCCATGTTGACCGTCGCTCCGATGGGCAGGATGAAACGGCTGATGTGCTTGGATACGCCGTTATTTTCCTCCACACACTTCATCATCAGGGGCAGAGTGGCAGAGCTAAGAAACAAGGAATAGGGGGAGGTGTGAGTGTACGAAAGCGAAATTGATGTGCATGCGTGTTTGTAGAGAGAAAAGTGTGTGTGTGCGTTTTAGAACAGGAAAACCTCAGTATTTTATATTTAACAACCAGAGAAAACAAACAAGTGTGTTTGTGTGGGAGAGTCAGAGCAGTCAGCAGGAATGAGTTTATTACCTGGAGCTTGTTCCAAAGGCTGTTGCCAGAGCTGTGAAAATCCCCCAGAGGAAGGTGTATGGGTTCTTCCTTGTAATGACAAAGTAGATGGCGGGCAGCACAAGAAAGCCATGAATGGCGTGTCCGATGATACAGCAGGCTATGTATTTTCCCAGACTAGCAAACAGAGTGCCAACCTCCTCCATCTCAACGATCTTGCCAGCGACTAGGAACATGATACCAATAGGGGCATACCTGTAGAGAGACAGGGAGTGCAGGGAAGAGAAAGGACGATACAATGCTGTAGATCATTATGGTTCTGAAACATAGCACAAAGCCTCTCGTATTCAATGATTAAACATATTTAACAGAGGGCTTCATACCGATTTAATTCTAATCCCTCCTAACCCAGGAACATGCAGGTCTTTCTTACCACATGATCCAGGAGACCAGCACCATGGTGGCCTCATTGAAGGAGTTGAAGAACTTGATGAGGATCTCTCCTTCCTCTCCCAGCTTCCTCAAAGCCACACCAAACACAATGGCAAACACGACCAGACCAAGAATATTCATGCCGTCCTGGTCTGTTCCAAAGGGCACCTAGAGACACACACACGAAAAACACAGTCAGAACACACAGATCCACACCAGTCATCATCCTAGAGACACAACAAGATAGTGTCCTTATGTTCACTATTCGCTTTAGTCCATTCACTTTGCTCACCTTCTCCACTGTGACATTGGGGTTTCCATCTGTGCCATTCTTGGTAACCAGCTTGTAGCTGGTTCCATACTGGATGGGAAAGAACGTTTTGAACAGTTAGTTCAGTACACTCAGTCACATTATCAAATTATTTGTTTTATACAACTTTTATTATTATATAAAATGATAGAATCATATTGCAGTACTTACCGACTGAAAGGCAGCAGACACCAGGTTGGAGGGAAAGATGTTTCTGTGGGGAGAAAAG
>NTHP01000183.1:636109-706580 GCA_003416845.1 Oplegnathus fasciatus
ACACACACACACACACACACACACACACACACACACACACACGATCTACTTCCTTTCTCTTTGTTGTGGCTACTTCATTCCTGGCCGAGGTGCAAAACCACATTCTAATGAAAGAAATTGTACACGTCACTGACAGCCACACCAGCAAAAGTGTCACTTCCTCCAGTCCTGCAGTTTTTGTTCTTCACAAGAAGCACCTGCTCATCACTTCCTAAAAATTCACCTCAAGTTAGTCAACACTAAACCATCATTTAGTGCGTTTCTATTAAAATAAAAGCTATGCCAAATAGATTATTTTTATTTCCTTTTTTGTGGAGTTTTTCCCTTTACCCAAATCGAGAGTCGAGAAGAGGGTTTCATATGCTGTAAAGATTGTAAAACCCTCTGAGAGGAACGTGTCATTTTTGGCTATGTAAATAAACTGGACTTGACTACTGCACAACCAAAGACAATGAATAGAGTGGTATGACAACAATCCACGTACTGTGCTGTGAAACGCCATTAGGTGGGTGTGTTTTATGGACATAAACTGCTCTGACGTCTTCCCTGCATCCTGTTACACCTCCTAGATCTGACAACAAGCAGGGAACACCCCGTCCAGGTCTACGTGGAATAGTAAATGTTTTGTTTCATACAAAACAACACTGATTTTGGGTGCTTGATGGGGCAGATGAATGGGTGGATGACTGACATCATTCTGTTCACATCGAGCCAGTTTTAGATGGGATCCAGAGAGCAAGATGATAAAAGTATAATGAGATGGGAAAGTTCAGTAGGTTTATGGCCTGTCTGATGTACACAGCTTTGTAATACCTTGTCTCTTTTTCCATTTGCGTTTAGCTGCCTGCTAAGGACAAAAAAAATCATTTTGCTGCCAGCAACACTAACAAGGTATTCTTTAAAATGTAATACAAGAGAAGTCTGAAATGTACGTAGCTTTTTTAAAAAGAGAAAATCCCACCCTAAGATAGTATAAGATAGATTATAAGATATTATTATAATAAATCTACAATCTTCAAAAAGTCTTTACGAAGAAAAACAAGTTGTTCTTTTATTCTAAGGAGTTGGCACAAAGCCGAATGCTTACTGGTAATGTTACTTGATTTTAGCTGTTTTGGGAATCTACATGACAGTACATTATCTAGCCTGTGTTGAGCTTGGATCCACAAAAATACTAAAAATTAAGGATTAAAAGGACAAAACAAAGTCTACCAAGCTATTTAAATACCACAAGTACTTGGGATAAAAGCAGGCAATTTGTGAGCCTCCTCTGAGAAACACTTTGTGCCACGCAACCCGTATTTAATGTCAGTACTTTCTTGTAGCTCAAGGTACATACTGTACATACTCAATAAACCCGCAGGTGATTGATAGCTGTCACCTGTGAATGTAGAGCATATGGTTTTGAGCGAGAAAACGAACGGTGGGAGATGAGGAATTCCTACAAAAGGACGTGTAGGCGTGGCTCCAGTCAGAGTCAAAACTCTCACGTGTCCCCAGGCAGACATGTGGTCTATTAATGTAAATGTGTGCCTCCGTGAACAATGACCAGGCCATTTTTTACACTTTGATGAACGGCCCTTCAGTCAGAGCCCCACACTGTCTTTGTTGTCAAAACTAACCAGAACACCAACTGAGAGGGCTCGCTCTAATGAGAAGCGCGAGGTATTGCCTGCTGTCCTATTAGGATAATGTGTGAATGTGTGTGTGCATGTGTGGTGGTGGCTTGTGTCCTGTACGAGATGAGCATTACTCTCCTGACTGTTTTGTTTTTTCTTCCAACAGTAGCCAGCTACAGTGGATAAATCTGGACAACGGTAGTGAGATGTTGCATTCAGGAACAACAATAAACTGGACTGTTGTACTGATTCCAGAAGTAAACATGCTCTTTGATAAAAGGTCTTTATTATGAGATCCCCTTTCATCATAGCCATTAAACAGGAACATGGAGTCAGACAAGAGTTTTTGTAAACCAAACCATTGTGTTGCAGCGTGTACATACTGCTATGTAAGGGTCTGTGATAAAAATCAGGGGACCAATGTTAATCTGTGACTGGTTAAGTTTTGCACTGTTACCCTAGCATGTCCAATCTGGCTCTGGGTAGCATGAAATGTTTTCAGGAGGTGTTGCCGGGGCTAAGTCCCACTGCTGCTGCTGCTGCTGCTGTAGGAGGAGGAGGAGGAGGAGGGAGAGAGGGTGGAAAGTTCTGGCTTTTATAGTGCACAATTCTATAATTCATGGAAAGCAGCACTGAACGCTCCAAAGAATGTTCAAACTAAGCAGACAAAATTGTGCAACAGAGTCGCAAGTGTGTCAAGACTGCACGTGAACGGAGACTTTATATTATTGTGACAATTAAAATAAATGATTAGAGTCCTGCCACTAATCACGGGGTTAAAAACAGATGTAAAGCACATGTTTCCAGTCTGAAGGCATCACATAAGCTGTTGATGGCTTGTCGTAGAGAGAGTATATCCCATGTCCCCAGTAAAGTCAAAGGACACCATGTTTATACTAAACAGTCCAGTTTCTATCTTTGTGCAGAAAAACATGAGTCTCCTCCAGCTCACACAAAAGACAGGGTATCCTACTGTGTGGCGATGTGTTTACAAAAGGTTGAGGTTCAATACACTTTAACTTTTCAGCACACTAATCTACTGAATAAGCTCGTTGGCTTAGATAAGTAAGGCCATCTGGGCTGTATTCGTTTTATGTGTAAGAGAAAAAATACAGGAAAAACACATACCTCCATGTTGTGCAAGATGTCTTACTTAAAATTCAAAGTAGATGTGTCGGAAGATTTTGACATCTCGCTATTTCAGTCTCTGAGTCAATTGTTTGCCCTCCCTGAACACTGTCGCTTCCCTTATTCCCTCAGTAGATGAGGTGGCACAGGTCTCATGAATGTGACACGTTGATAAACAGAAAGAAGACCGTGTGAGCTACTGATTCACCAACCAGACGAGTTCAGAGCAGCGTGCTGAAGAATGGATACAGTCTGACTTCCATGTGCAGAAAAGGTCGACAAGTTTAAGGCTGCGAAGCAAACGGCACTGAGCCATCTTTCTGACATCAGTGTTAGTCCACATTTCTCTGCACCACGTGTCTGTATATTAGCTTTTCTTTCTTTTTAAACGGTCTTCACAGCCTACTTCATACGTCTGGTAGTATGTCTAAAATGATGGTGAAGCACGCCAACAGAGTAAAATTAGAAGAGCAGGGCTATGCTGGTTTTATTTTTACAAACGGCGCTGCTGCCCCCCCCCCGCCAAGAAGAGAAGTTCCTCTCGTGGGGAAGATACCAGACACTGTAGTTACACCACATGTCCGACATGTGAGATAAAAACTAAATTAATAACGGCAATTAGTTACTCTGAAAAGAACAGTGCGAAAAAGGTGCTGTGTTAGTTTCACTGAACAGCCCGTGACAACTCCCCTCTGTCCGGGGAGTTAACCCGCAATGCGAACACACAGCTGGGCTGATGCAACTGCTTGTTGTCGTTACAGCACACCTAGCTAGGGGGAAATTAAGCTACACGTCTACTTTACTTAGTTATTTTCCTTTTTAAGAGTCTTAAAACAAAGTTAACTTAAACGTAAAGAGGGCCCTGTAGCTTTTACTGAAAGCGCCAGCAAAAACTACTACAGTGTGTAACTTGGCAACAAGTTTGACTAACTAAGCTAGCTTGTGTGAAAGGCGCTAATGAAGAAGTAGCCACATTCATACACATCATAATTACTTTTTAAGAGTGTGTAGGCTCAGCAGGTGAGGTACTCACTCACCTGATCAAATCTAAGAAGGAGTCTATCACTTCTTTAGCGGCAGGCACGTCATCATCCATGCCTGGCACCTTGGGCTTGGCAACTGACACCGACCCCGGGGTCAAGATGAAAGCCATCACGACCCCGATGGACGACGCGATTAAGGTGGTGACCAAGAAGAAGAGCATAGCCCAGCCGCCGAGTTTGCCCAGGGCTTTGGGGTCGATGCTGGCCGCCCCGGACACCAGACTGCACACAACCAGGGGGATGATGATCATCTTTAGGAGACGGATGAGCAGCTCACCGGGGAAGCCGATGTAGATCATCTGGGTCCTGGTCAGCGTCACGTTGCGCACGCCAAGTCCAATAAAAACCCCGATGATGACCCCGGCCACGGTGAGGATCACCAGCAAGTTGGCCATCACTATCCTCGTCACCCGCTGGGACAGCGGCTCCGGGCTGCTCTTCTTCGGTCCGTTGGTCAGTGGCTGATCGGCATGCGCCTCGCCGTTGGATGCCTTCCCTCCCTCTATGTCCATCTTCTCAGCCATTGTGCGCGTTGAAACTTACACTGAAATTATCCTAAGAGCAGAAATACTCGCCCCAAAAACCGTTGTTAGTGTTGCGAGAGTAACTTTTAGTATTTCTAGCACAAATGGCCAGCTTCTCTCTCACTAATGTGCGTTGCTCGTCTGTGCCACAGTGAATGCTACTTATCTATCCGTGAAAGGCAACCCCCACACACGAGCATATGACGTATGGCTGGGCGTGGTTAAATAATAGGAAAATGCCAGTAGTCAATTACAAATCAAATGCTCCATTACACTCATTAAAACATGCATTCATTTCTAAATATCAGCTATTTGCACAAGATTGTCTGTTGATCTTTGGCACAAACATAATAAATAACTACAGTGTAGAACCTTATGTGAAGAAGAATTTAGCCAAAAGTCAAAGATCTTTGGGCTATGTGGACAGGTACACTACCATTAGAGGAAGGCATTGTTAGTTAAGATATGTTAGAATGAAGACAAAGTCCATATTATGCTTTATTGTGCATTATATTAAGATTTAAGAGCTGTTCTTTTTAGCGAAATGTTCTTTATCTGTGATGGCTTCTTCAGGTTGGATGATTATAAAAACTTGAGTTGTTTTGTTTTGTGGCAGATTTTATTTGAATAGTTTCGTTTGTTACATCATGTAAGATGTTGTTTTCTGCCAAATGTTGTTTCACTACTGCAACTATTTCTGGTGTCCTAAAGCCCACATGGGCTGGTCACATGTTTGTGCATCACCCAAAAAACAACCATTACTGTACATTATTTCAAAAATATAGTTTTTTAGTTGCCACATTTTTAAACATATAGGCTGTGGTAATGATTATCACAGAATATAATCATATTTTATTATAAGTCAAATACAGTTTTATAAATTCACATTCAGTTTACTGAGGGCTACATTTCAGAACAAGACACTTTTATTCTCAGAGACTACAAAGTAATGTTACTCAGCCTCACCCATCTCCTCAGCCAATGATCATGACTGTTTCTCCCTGTATTGTGCAAGAATTGTAGAGTACATCTGGAACAGCAGATGTTCTGGGCCAAATTACTGCTAGAGTAGAATAAATGTACTGCGAGCAAGCCTGTGGATGTCAGTAGCGTTTTCATGAAGTATATATATATTCATGTGGAACCACAAGCACATATGCAAACAGCAGCTAAAGCCACCTGTCCCTATACGTGTGTCAGGCAGCAATTCTTTGCTTGATGTTCACTAACCTGAAACCAGTGTTAACTACTGTACCATGCAGTGACAACCACGACTGCCTGAAAATTCCCTTGTGCATAAATATGTAAATCATGAAGCTGAGTTTAGAGAAGTTTTTAATTCAGGAAAATGAATTGAAAATTACAGCAAATGTAAAAACTAAATTGAAAAAATAACAAAATTCGGTCAGACTACTCCCCTTCATTAGAGTGGCAGTTGCATTAGCTGAGGTGCACAGCTGTGGAGACTGCCACTGGACTTTGATGTGACCTCCCTCCTCTGTGTGTTTATTTGCTCTCCTCCCAAGTACCAATTCAACAAAGAACACCATTATTGTTGTAGTTACAACATCAAAGGGTAATGCACGTGGAACTACAAGCACTGCAATAACATTAATCTAACATTTGGTATGTTTGAATGACTAAGAATGATCATTGAGGAGCTTGACGGCTTTCTTTGCACCACATCGTTCTCTGCTCATTCTGATATTTTCAAGGAGGAGTGATGAAAAAATAAGAATGAAAGGGATGAGTAAGAGTGAAAGTCTGAGATTGTTAACAGTCAAAGAGACTGTTTGATAGAAATGTTAGTTTCCCGGCTACCACCCTGCAGTTTTTGGCAAGGTGTGTGTCAAACTGTAACAAGAGACAGACTCTCATTGTCTGAAATACTGAGGCCTACAGTCTGATAGCTTAAAATTGGTGTGTAGGGGTCCAAGAAAGGCTGGGGTTAGCTTACACTCAAACAACAATCCAAGCCCTTTTTAAACAGGGTCCCACTGGTAGAAAATTGTGGGAAAAGCACCTTTAACACCAAAGAATGCCCACAGGACCACAACTCAGGCTGGTACGAAGCTGTCCTCTCAGTGCGCAGTTTGTTATCTCAAGCTTGTTCTTTGTTCCCTCTGACTGTGTGAATGATTGGAGGAGTCGCTGTTATTCTGTGAAATAGTGCATTACTCTGTGAGAAAGGACACCTTCAATAGCTAAACCCGCAGGCACATGAGAGCCAAGAGAGTTTTTCTAGAGTAGGCCCCATCTGTAAAAACACACATTGCACACACACAATGCACATGCTGTGGAGATGAGTTTTTGCTGTTATTGAACATATCAGAATTTGACTGGTCAGATCTCTTACCACAAGAACAACAAAACCACTGAGATCTTCAATCAATGATATCAACAACCTGGAGCATGCCGTGGACGTGAGCACACACTGCCATGGTAACAGGTTTGATTTTTGGTTTAAATATTCTCTACTTATATCTAGCGGGAAGCCTGTGCCTCAGTCTAATCGACCACTTCACTTCCGTTTCACTGGCACTTTCAGCTTGTGGACACAATAACAGAAACACCGGTATAGGTGAGAGGTGTTGGTTCAACGTCATGTAATGCTACATGTACTGTGATGCACTAGATCATATATCGGATTATATGTCAGCACACAAATTATCCGTCAGTCTGTCAGTTAGTCGGTTCAGTAGTGATATATCTCAACAACAACTGGATGGATTGCCATGAAATTATGTACAGACATTCATGGTCCCAAGGTGATGAATCCCTGACTTTACCTGGAGCATGAGGTGCACAAGGTTTTTGGTTTTCAGTGAAATGTTCTGACAGCTATTGGATGGATTATAAAAACTTTATCCTATATTTTCATCTAGCATCATCATCATGCCAACATTTTAATTTGTCCAGTACTTTATGACCAAATCTGCACTAACTAATTGCTTTCACATGTCTGTGCTGCACTTTGTGATTAGTGCTCATTAGCAAATGTTGGCACGCTGACACACTAAACTAAGATGGTGAATATGATAAACATTACACCTGCTTAACATCAGCATGTTAGCATTGTTATTGTGAGCATCTTAGTATGCTGATGATAGCATTCAGCTCAAAACACATCTGTACAGCCTCAAAGAGCTGCTAGTGTGGCTGTAGACTCTTATGATATAACTCATATCAGGTTTAGTTGATGCATGATAACAGAAACCAGTCTGGCTCATGAAATAAAAATAAAAGTTGTTCTGCAAAGCAAAACAGGATGTATATCAAGCAAGCCTCTAACGGTGCAAAGGTAGATCGGAAAAGCTCACATTTCCCCCAGTTGGTTCTTTTCTTTTTAAAGCTTATCCTACAGTTGATCACAACACCAAAGGTGCTCATTTTTAGTCTACAGTGAAGTATTTTAAATCTGACGGGTGAGATAACTGCTTGATGAGGCACGTACGCAGCACAAGCATCATGTGACCTCTTAAATTGGGACGTGGAAAAAGGAACATGTTGGACAACGAAACACAGCTGTCTCAGGTATCGTGAGAACAACAGGTGAGAGAGGGGAAGACTGACAAAGAAATGAGAAAGGTGGGGACAGAAAGGAAACTTGATACCACATCTTAATGTGCCAATCCAGTAACTCCTTGCCTTTTATTTTGTTTTTACTGTTGTCATGTAGCAGGATCAAGGTGCAGTACAAAAAGGCTTTTACTGACTGTAAGCTGCTTTTTTCACCTGCAAGGGAGAGTGTATTTTGTAAGAATTCTACCAATAAAAGCTTCCAGAGAAGATAAAATCATATGAATATGTGTACATAAACTGCATGGTAGACAAGGAAGTGGCTGAGTCATGATGAAAATACATGACTGACTGCTAATCAGAAAGGAATGTAGGGAAGAGGAAACAGTAAATATTTATGTAATTTCATGGAATAGGCCCCTAAGGATCCTTGGGAGCCTATTCCATGAAATTGTTTCATGAATCAAACTGCTTAACTTTATCTGGCAAGAACTGAAGCTTTGGTCTATTATGCCAATGTTGTGTTTATATTTGTTGCAACTATTGGATGGATTGCCATGAAATTTTATAGGACTTTCATGGTACCAAGAGGATGAATCCTACTGACTTTGGTGATCCCCTGATTTTTCTTCTAGCACCGCAGCAGGTAGACATTTGTAGCTTTGAGTGAAATATTTTGACAACTATTGGATGGATTTCCAAAGGAATTTGGTTCAGATATTCATGTTCTCCTCAGGATGACTTGTAATAACTTAAGCAATCCCCTGACTTTTTATTTAGCGCCATCATCAGGTCAATTTAATCAGCAAAAATACCTGCAAAACTGACACTCCAATCATCCAGTACTTAGTTCTGTGTTTAGAGCTAATTAGCAAATGATAGCATGCTAACATGCTAAACTAAGGTGATGAACATCTTGCTCAAAGCACCACTGTGCCTAAGTACAGCCTCACTGTGCTGCTAGCAGTAGCTGTAGTCTTGTTACAACTCTAATTGCGTAGAGTTGTAACAAGACTACAGCATTGTAGTTAAAAAGCACAATGAATGCAAATGGTTATTCCTTATGTGTGACTTTTATTTTCTTTTATCACCCACAGCATGTCTAGAGGCAGCACCGCACTCCCTGTAGCCCAGAAGTGACAGGAAGGCCCCTAAACCCTGTCTGATCTCGTAGAGCCATATGTGACCAGGAGGGGCCTCCCGAAATTATTTACGGATTTACACTGTGTAATCAGACTCACATGCCCTGCCTACAACCACCCTCCTGTGTCTGTTACAGCCTGCCTTTCATAACCACACTGACTTCATTTATACATGAACTTTGTTTCAAATATAAATAATTTCATTATCTCAATTATTTACTGTTTGCCTAACTAATGTAGAGTGCACTTCACTGCATGGCGATCAGCAGTGATGGTGATTACCCCTGTGGGATAAGTATTATTACAACATGTCAATATCAATCATATCAGTCATATGCACATGAGCTGTCTAAAGTGTTACCATGGTAATATGCACAATATAAAAAGCAGCTGACCTTTGCATTATAATAATATTTTGCAGAGCAGATATTTTTCTGAAATCTTGATGGATGATAACATATTAGTTATAATCGTCACCCACAGAGCTCAAATGTGTCTCAGTGGCCTAGCAGTTTTGATCTTTTGACTGATTTCACATAAGTTGTGCAGCTTGTCAGTGTTTCCACTGACAAAGTGACTGTCTATAATTAGGTTATATGACAATTATAGAGGTTTATAAAGGACAAGCTTTGCATATTTTTCATGAACCAGTAAATATATTTGGTGGGATTTTGTAATTATGCTGTTATAATAATTTAAAATGTTTTCATGTTGTATGTTGATGATTGTTGGGAGCAAGACACATTTCTGTGGGTTTGAACAAAAAGCAAAACTTTTTCCATCTTATCTTAAAAACATAAAAGTCCTGCACACCTGCACTGTGCTTGTGACATATGTGTGGAGAAAGTACAGTCCTAAATAAATAAAACTTCCTGTTCTCTCCTATCACTCACCTTATGTGAACTATGTTTCAGTCATCAGACCAGACCAAACCGTCATCAGAAAAGCTTTTAAGTTTACAACCAATTAGCCAGGTTGCTCAAACGGCCCTGAGCTCTCAGTCTGTTGAACAGGAGCATCTAGTCTAAAAGTGTGTTCAGAAGCTCAGACAACCTTTAGTAAATGGTCTGATCACATTCTTCAACTTCGGTTGATTAAGAAGTTTAATGTCTGAAGTCTGCCAAGGCATAATTACTACAATTAAATCACCCTTGTCACCCTTTGTAGAACAGTGTGTGCATCTTTTTTTATCGTCCCCACACCCTTACACATATTCTTCCTCACACGACCTTCCCCCAACACAAACCTGCATTTTGAGTTAATTATCCACACACTGCATACATCCGCACGAGCCATCTACTTAAGAAAGACTAGTCTTAACCGCACCATGTGTTGGAAAGGTGTTTTTGTGCTCCACATATTTTAGCTCTAAATGTTTACCCCGCACTGCTCCTCCCCAACACCATTTTCCTTTGGCTTGTTAATTTCTGTAAGGCTCAGTTCAAGGAATTTGTGTGTTACTGTGAAATGCTGACAGAGTGTTTTGTACCCGTAAGTGAGTGTGTCTGGCAGGTTTTGGTTAATCTCTGATCTCTGATGTCTGTTAAATTTAGCAGATCTTGGCAGCCAACACTGTATATACTGTATAGGCTTAAACACACAGAAGTAACAAGATCTAGAATACAGTGTGGTTTTACACTCTTGTTAACATTTATAATAATTATCATATCTGTAGAAAATCCTCCTCCCCTGCTTTAGTCTTATGAAAATAAAAGAGCACAGCAAATGTAAATTATTCCTCCTTTCCCCGCCTCTCCTCACAGTTGGTCATTTGATCCCTCTGCACACTCCCTCTCTCTGTCTGTCTGTAATAGGTAGAGTGAGTTACCTAGTGGAGGTCATAGCCGCCTGTTTAGTCCAGGCTGGTCAAAACACACCCTGCCACTGCCTCAGGACACACACGCCCATCAACATTGCCTTCATGTGCACGCATGTAATTACCACATGTAAACGTGTACCTTTGCATATGTTTGTTTCACTGTGTGTATCTGAATAAATGACCTGCATTAGGCTGAGGTCAATCAATAACACTCAGAGAGGAGAGCAATCTGCCGGATCTCGTTTTCCTCCGTGCAGGCTCATTGCTTTACTGCATAGTCATGCACACAGTTTACGTCTTATAACATGACTTTGCTGCTTTTGGTTTTCATTCTGTCCATAATTCAGCCAACTGAGGCAATTTAGATGTATTTAAATGGCAAAATCAAATGATTCACTCACCCTCTTCTTTTCCCTGTGAGTCGTGCCTTTCCTCCCTTTACATATGGCCACACTAAAGGTCAGACCCAGCTGGGTGAGATGCGAGGGACGTTTAACATTCCCCACATGTATCGGACTCAAGGACACAAACAGTGCATAGATCCCAGCTCTCGTATTGTCACCTGTACCATGCCAGACCGCTGTGAGAGAAAAACTTGATTTACACACTACAGCTATACATCTAGTCAGACCAGTTTGCAGCATCAGTACTGTCACATCCCGGAATACCTCTCTTGTCATTTGGTTTAATAAAGCCGGTCTTGTCAGCCAGTTACAGTCCAGTATTGTGACAACTCTAAAACATTTTAACATGCTATTTCTTATGATATATTTCAAATGTCTGGCTTTCTTTTGTACATATTTGTATGTGTGTCTTAGGGCTTTAACAGATAGTTCTGTATGTAGGTGGTTTGCCTCAGCAACAACAGATTTAGGTGCCAGAGTATCTCTAACCATTGGCCAGAAGTTCACAGAGGGAGGAGGTAATGTCAGAGAGCAGCTTGATGAATGTGAGTGAGAAGTGAAGGCTGGGAGGGCAGGCAACCTGTAGACTAAAAACACTCACAGAACACAATCTTCCCGCAGGATGTCTGCAGGGAACATTCAGGCCTGGGCAGTACAAGCCAGACTGAGCAAGTGAGGGCTCTGATTTGCTGAGATCAACACGCCCTTCTCTAACCCCCCCCACCCCCCCACCTTCCCGGCTCCTTTACCCGCAGTCCTGCTTTGGAAGTCATACGATACTGTATGGCAGCATTGAGGGGCTCAGAATTTTCTCTTTTCACCAGCCCACCCTCTCCCTGTCTCTCGTTTTCTACCTCCTACTCTGTTCTCGTTCACTAGCTTTCTTTGTGTAGATAAGCACTGGGCCCAAAGAACAAAAAGAACTGAGGGAAAAGACGTGATTGTTCTGTTTCTCAGGCTTCTTTTAAGCCTGAAATGTCAAGAGAGTCTCATAAATCACATCTGTTCTGAGAAAGTCCCAACTCTAAGGCTTTGAAGTAAGGTTTAATACTTTTTGTCAGCAACCGTTACGTCTTTTCTCTCTTCATGTGCAGAGTGCACATGCTCCAGCTTGTCATGAATGGTGTTTTGTGTGTAAACTGGTTGTGGAACACACGCAGATATGTTCTTTGCAGACTCTGCTTAGTTTGCCCATAAATGTGTGGGCTACTAGAGGGCAACTAAAATATTTGGTACATGTTGGGGTAAGACTAGGCTCTGCCTGATCAAGTAGTACCACAACAGTTCGTCCATTTAACACAAGACAAGTGAAATTACCTCCAATGGTGAAGATTATTCCAAAAGGACTGACTGAAGCTGGCTCGAGGATTTTACTGGGGTTTTTTTTGCATTAACCATGTTAGATTAAACTATGACAGTATAGAAAAGCCAACACAAAAACGAAGCATTATTGATATCAAAATGCACTCGGTGAACACAAGAGGTTTACCTATGAGAACAGACCATAATCACTGTATTCAGTTATTCAGTTTCCCTGTAGCTTGCCAACTGTCATTTCCTGATATGATATGTGATATGGCCTCTAGGCAAAGCACCACAGAAAGAGTGAGGTGAAACCAGCTGCACTGTAATATGCATAACATGTCAGGTTCACTGAGTGCAGTTTAGTCAAAAGGCTGAGGGGTCTTCTGGACCCCCCTCAACTATTTATTGAACAACCCTTATGAACATAATGTTAAAGTTAAATGTTCACTACTCCTCATGTAGTCAAGTCATGTCAAGCTGAGGAACATGATAAAGGGGTAAACATGTTGTCATGGTTTTATGGAGGCATTGGACAGGAAAAAAAAAGAAAGAAGGGACATATCTCCTGACACCACAGAGTTAATTGTGTGCACATGCAGCTGTACATGTAACTGTATATGCACAGTATGCGTGCCTGCTTATGTATGTTGTATGAACACCATGTGTACTGTATGAGCATGTAACGTGTATATTCATAGTTCTGTTTACATGAGAAGTATCTGGCTGTAACTGGTCCTGTCCAGTGTAGAGGTCACTCAGATTTATAAGAAAGTTTACACAAGATTTGAAAGAGAGCTGAAGGTGTGACCACCTTGTTTACTGTTCCTCTCACAGGGGTTTCTGAGCTGTTGTTTTTCACATGGCCTTGACAAAAGTATTTTCCCAACTCTCCACAAACGGCAACACTGAAAAGGCGCCAGAAAAGTAAATACCTATACCTATAAGAGCTAAGTGAATTACCTAACAAGCAATGCTGTAACAAGATAAGCGTAAATTGAACTGGTGGAAAATGGATGGCGATTAAAGAAACTGGTTTAATCAGTGTTGACTGACAAGGAAGTTATTGAGCAGCAAAGCAAAAAGATTTCCGTACTCCCCTCTTACAGAGGAGGTGGGCTGACCCTGAGGTGAAAATGTCAGTGCTTCCATGGCAATGATGATGTCATCAACACCTCAGGGGAGAGCAGCGGGCTGCAGGGAAGACGTTCTATTGAATGTTGCCATAACAACGATGGATTCTTTAGGTGTGTTGATTACATTACCTTAAAAATCTATTCTATTTTATTCTACTGCATTGCAGGCAATAAGGTTTTATATGTGATTATCTCCTCTCTTCCTGCCCATGCATCCCTAGTAATTGGGATATTTTCTCATCCTTGCTTATCCCCACAGTACATCCACAGATACCTTTTTCATGAATATCACTACCATCTTAGTCCTTCTATATTGAGGATGGAAGGCTGTAAACTCATACCATGATGGCGACTGCTGAGTCAGTTTAATATAATTTCAGTAGTCAGTGCTATTGAAGGATTCTGCTCTAAATGAAAACACAGTTGGAGGCCTTTATGCTGACATGCTACACAAACACTAGCTCATCTTCCCAGTAATAAACTGAGAGCTGTGGATTCACCTAGTGCTCATTTTCACTGGGATTTCGCTGTCATGGAGAGTACAGTGAGCATGTAAAATGAAAAAAAATCTCTTAATCCCTACTCCCTCAATCTCCACATTCACCACTGTTCCTCCCCCATATATTTCACTTCCTCCCCCCGCTCCCTGCCTCTCCTTCTCTCCTCTCCCTCCCAGTGTGTGAACCCACATGGCAGCCTAATCCCCTTACTGTAGCCGATAATGCCTGTTGGCTCTGGCTGTTAGCTGCAATAGTAGATTGGATGAAGCACAGTGCTGCCATGTCGGTTAGATAAACTGCTCGTGCTCCCACTGACACAGTTACCTACTGTCACCCGACAAATGTGTTTCTGCCTGATCTCGAAAAGCTGACATGAAAATGCTACTCCCAACTGTACCCTTCAGATTTAATAGCCACTGTGCAGGTAGTGACTGTGTCTGCATTATCTTCTTCCTCTGCCCCAGTTTCTTACTGCTCTAATCCTCCTCTTTTGCTTGTCTTACACAGCGAACTGCCGCCTAATCAAACACTGGCTTGGCCTTAGAGGAACCATAAGCTGATGCAGTAGGAACATAATGCAGTCGACTGTTCATTCACACGTGAAAAATTAGATAAAAACCTTCTCCTGGCCAAACAAGGGTACAATCTGTAACCAAACTCTACCATAAACACTTTTATAGATTCAAAAATCTTTCGAGTAACTAAGAGAACTGTAACTGATCCTGACACTTTTTGCACACACATGGGTTAGCAATATGTGCCAATTCCAGAAAAAATATGAATTTAATAAGATGGTAGGTTGCAACCAAAAACAAGACTAAGAGTCTACAGCATGCTAGTGGCTCTGTGAAACTGTACTTGACCCAAGGTGTTGAACAATTGAAATTTTGACCTGATGATGGTGCTAGACAAAAGATTAAGGGGTCACCAAAGTTATTACAATTCATAAGGGGTATAAGAATGTGTCTCCCAAATTTTATGCCAATCTATCTGATAGTTGTTGAGACATTTCATTCAAAACCACAAGTGAACCTTATGGTAGCACTATAGGAATAGTCTGGTAATCACCAAAGTCGTAAAAGGATACGTCATCTGGGAACCATGAATGTCAAAACAAATTTTCATGGCAATCCATGTAACAGTTATTGAGACTAGGGCTGCAAGTAATGATTATTTTCATTCTCAATTAATCTTATTTTCTTGATTAAGTGTTCGGAAAACAGTGAGGAATGTCCCTCACAATTTCCTAGAGCCCACTGACCTCATTAAATGTCTCATTTTGTCTGACCGAACAGTCCAAAAGCAAAATAAATATTTCATGTAAGACGAGGGAAAGCAGCAAAATCTTCCAACCATCAAACGTTTGGCATTTTTACTTGAAAAATGACTTAAACGATTAACCGATTGTTAAAATAGATGCAGTTTAATTTCCCGGTGATTGACTTATCGATAAATTGACCCATCGTTGTAGCTCTAGTTGAGACATTTCAGCCTGAACCAAAATGGTCAACTGGCCAACTGACCGACACTGCCATCCCTAGAGACACGCCGCTAGCATGGCTAAAAAGTGATTTGATTGTTGCAGTGTAAGCAAAATGCCAAACCAAACTTGACAAAATGTTCACAATTACTCACAACTTGTTGACAATGTCGTGTGACTGATGTCAGGCCACATATACAGTTTAAGTATAACTCTTTTGTTGTTGTTTTCAGGATATTGGAATCTGCGGCTGCTTCCACTGTACAAGTTTCTCCATCACGTGTGGACACAATTAATTGGACACACCTGACGTCAATATGAGTTTACACGTTTCGGCATGCAAAGCCCTGTTTCAACATCTGTCTGAGACTACACCCACTATGATTTAGTTTGGACTATCCTGGCGGCTTTACTGAATTGCTCGGCTGATATTGCACTCTTTCAGAAGTCGGTGTGCATGTGACATAAGTGTCTCCCACTGCTTTTTTATACACCAGACCTGAAAGAATCTTGCCGAGGGGGCTTGCACAGACAGACGCCAGCAGAGGCAGGGCTTGCGGGGCCCAGTGGAGGATCAGGCAGAGGTCAGACAGAGGGGTCAGACAATCTAAGCCCATGCTGTGTTGGAGATGCCCCTGGGATAGGTGCTCAGACACACCCCATCCCGTGAGAACAGTCACACTGCACGGCTCCCCTGGGACATGGAGACACATCCATGTATAACGTCTGCCTAGCCAACCATCCTTAACTATGTCTGTCACTCTACACACACACATGCACGCACAAAAATGGACATTATACACACACAATTCAATACATGTGAATGCATGTCACTCTACACGTCCACACAAACATAATGTACATGCAAAAACATACACATGCACTATTAGATACAATCTAAGTAGATGCAGATGTACTGTGCGAGCTCCACATATGCGAATATATGAGGAGACAGTCTATTAATTTGACTATAACATAAACAGCCCCGGAGAGATGGCAACAACTATCAGAAATCACTTAATTATTCTGAGGTATGCTGAGTACGAGATCCGTCACCATGGCAACTACAGATGTGACCTTAGAGTAGAGGACATGTTAAAGGCAGCTCTGTACATTCTGACTATGGAAGACATAATCCTGCTATTTCAGCTTGGACATGATTATGATTTATTTTTCTGTGCTTTGATTTACTGCTGATTTGTTTGTCTCTCTGCAGGAGGATGTGATTACAATATTGTTTGGCTGGGAAGCGTGACGAGAGTTCGCCTTAATTATATGTTTTTGCTCTGTTGTCCCAGAAGAACACAGTGTTCCTTTGGCACAAAAGTCAGAACAAAGAAAAACACAATTTTACCGTCTATTGCCACTGATGTCTCAAACTGAAACCAAAAACACTCAAAATAAAAGGATTTAATGGAAAAGAAAATCTGTAAAATAACAGAAAGACTCGTCTATTATAACCACAAGCACAAAAACATACACACGGACCCATCCTTTGACAAAAAGTGAAAGTCTTCTCATCTGTTACCCTTACGTGTGTCTGTCATTCTCCAAACACGTGCAACACAGCCAATATACACACAACATAGCCAATATACACACAACATAGCCAATATACACACAAATACAGTCTTTATGATATATGCACTGAATACATGCTGATACATAAAGACTGATTTGACTGCAACAGTCACACACTCCACCGAAGATGGTAATATTTGTTAATAATACTATTTAAATGAAGTACAGTTGCCCAACCTGTCATTATGCATATTTTACCTGCCATGGAAAAGACATACAAATGCTCATTTAAGCTATACCACAGTGCAGAAACCATCACCCACGAAGTGGCAAAAATACGGCCTTTTTGAAATGATTGATCGCTACACTGTAAGTAGTGGATTTGAAGCCTGGGTCAGGATTTCTGGCCCTCTCTTGGCGTGATTCTCATCATTTCTGTCAAAAAGCATTTCTGTCTCTGTTGGTATCTACATTATATCTCTGCTCTCAGTTACCTGCAGGGTCCCCTAGGAGTGAATGCGGTGTCCTGCTGTAATTTTCAATTTATATTCTCCCCCTCTGGCCACTTTACAGTATACACAGACAGGATCTTTCCTTTCAGTGCAACGCTGCCCAATTACCTTCACCTTTTTGTCCAAATCTCTGATCACAATACAGTTTCTCTCTCTCCTGCACCTGGGTGATTTCCTTCATTTACCATCTGATGACAACAAGACTTGAATTATCAGTTACGGCTCTGCTACTGTATCTGCTACTATATCAGCTTGAAAAAATGTTGAGTTTATACATGAACAAGGAATGGACACAATAAAAGCAACATCTGTACACTGTGATGCAAACCAGGACAATGAATACTGCCTTTGTGAAGCTGAAAAGCTCGTACGATTTCTGTTGAGACCGTGTCAGAACTCTAACATTTGAGGCAGGAGTGGTGTTGTTGTACTAGATTGCACTGTATTGTAAAGCAAACCTGTTATTTTGTATCAGTGTCATATTCTGTATTACACTGTGTTCAATATTTCTGCCGGGACAAAGTTAACCATTAACCCTTAACTGCTCAACAATGGGCATTACATCAACCTACTCATTACTGAATGGACAAACATAAATGCAGAAGGAGGCTGTGGAGGTACAGTGAGAGTTAAATTGCTGGGAAGCAGGCAATGGTTGTAGCAGTATAGATGCAGTTAGGGCAGCAAATAATGATTACTTTTATTATCGATTAATCACCCAATTCTTTTCTTGATTAACTGATTAATCATTTTGTATATCAAATGTCAGAAAATGGTGAAAAATACCCATTACAATTACTCACAGTCCAAGCTGACGTCTTCAAATGTCTTGTTTTAAACAACTAATAGTCCAAAACCCAAAGATATTCAGTTTACTGTCATGTAAGACAAGGAAAAGCATCAAATTCTTTATCAGAATAGTTGCAGATTAACTTCCATCAACTAATTGATTCATTGACTGATCGTTGCAGCTCTAGTGCTGAGCAGTTGTTTTTGCAGAAAGGTCATAAGTAATTTTAAGTGTATGGAACATGTGACAACCAGGCTCCTTCCTTTACAGGAAAAATAATGTTTGATTGGGAAGAGGAACGAAAGTGTCACATTTATATTGTATTACCAAGAGAACCCAGTCTTCTTTGACACAAAGGTCAGTCGTCAGGGGGCATGAAAATAACGGGAATGAACCACATGTGTTTTAGATCAACTGTCACTGATGTTTCAATGTGAAACCTAAATGGTGAATGGATGTCGTGGAAGAACGGCAGAAGTATTAAATTATGGAAAGTCTGTCAAAAACAAGTAGCCTAATAACAAAAATGAAAGCAAGGCAAAGGATGAGAACAGCACCACTGAGGCACAGAAAGAGAAACAAAGCAGAATGATGAAGGTCAGAGACCAGTCCGGAGTAGCAACGTTGTTTCAACTGAAGATGTGACAGTGTGATCTGGTGAAATGCAGCTTCTCTGAGATCCGGCTTCACATAAAGATGGACTGAGGCATTGCACGCACTCATACAGCAAGATCATCCAAGTGAAGTTGAAGCCAGACATCAAATTTCCTGAACAAGTGGTGGCTTTCATGATAACGTGTGTGTGTGTGTGTGTGTGTGTGTGTGTGTGTGTGTCAGGGCGAGATCACTCAACACAACGCAACTTATGAGCACTTATGAGAACTTCTTGTTGTAACCCAAAGCTAAAACACTCAAATGTGACATAAAGAGGCTGAACAGGACGATGCCCCACAAACTCCCTTTTGATGCAGGATGTGTGGTGGTACAGTTAGTTGTGACTAATAATAACACTCCCTGCTTTGTGAAGTAGATGGGGGCCCTTACGTCAAAACTCTTTAAACAGGTGGGCAACTTCTTTCCCAGTCAACTGCCATAAGTCAAACAACCAAAAACTGGTTTTATTTACCTCTACTTGTAGTGTTTGCCACCCCGAGACTGTACTTTGATCAACGTATACGTATATAAATATATGTAACACTAACACTGACACTCTCTTCTAGCAGAATATAGCCCACATTTTACATTATGTCTCATCAACTTTTGCATTTGTTGTTTTTCATGTGAATCCACCTGCACTTAAATTCCAAGGTCAGAGGAGGGAGGGGAAATACAGAAGGCCGCAGGAGAACAAAGCTGCTCATTTATTGCACAGGACATAAATCAATGTCCGCTTGACATCCACATGTGCGCACACAGAAGGTGTTCGAGGAATAGCATTCCTGCTGTTTTTGCTTTGATGCTTTGATATGGATGCTATTTCCTCAATAAAGACAAGAATGCCCACGCATTATGCAGAATCAATCACATGCACACACACACACACAGACACACATACACACACACACAAACACACACACATTCAGGAGTACGACCTGGAGAAAAGAACAACCAGACAAAAAAACAACTTCTGCTCTCAGCTTCAAAGAAACATGTTTGGTGCGTATTCACAATTTATTTCTGTACTGTATGCTCTTCAGTCTTTTAAAGTGGCTTGCACTCTGAATTTGGACTAGCTAAGGTTCAAACGTCCTCAAAATTCAACTCAACTTTGGCCTGGTGGTGGTGGTGCAAGAGACATTCCTCACATTTGGGTATCTTCGAAGTAACATTTGTCATGATTGGGGCTGGCGATGTGGAGATATGGCTCACTTCCTGTTGTGTTGTCACCAAAATCTTTCTGAAAAGGCAAATAAAGTATTACAGATTCACTATAACAAGCAATCCCGGTGTGAAAAATGTTTTTTAATACTTGAAGCGGTGCAATATTTTCAGGTCATATTTGGGCGGATTGTGGTGCTAGAGGGATTGATATATTTGACACAAAATATGTACCTTAATTTTGTAAAACAAACTCTTCAACATTTGTGTTCTGTTTCCTGCTAGCCACTACAACAACTGCAACACGGTATTGAGACCAGGGAAAATAATCAGAAATTTGAAAAAATTAAATCCCTTAAAACTGCAACTGACTTCTAGTAATAATAAAAGTTACTTACAATAGCCCCTTGATGATGATCAGGTTCACTCTAAAATCTGGAGTCAGATGGAAAATGACTGGACCCAAAAGCAGCGTGCATTTTAGATGGAAAAAGTCTACATGTGAAACAGTGGATGAAATGGATAAATAATAAGAACATATGGACAAAGACACCCAAAACAAGACATATTGAAACTTACAAAAAGGAAAGAAAATCACTTTTGGGAAAATAGTGTGTGACAGTACTGGAACATCTCTGAATTAAATCACTGTTTGTAACAGTCGGGTAACAAGAAAACAGTGAGGAGTCAAAAGAAGACATTTTGAAACTTACAAAAGAGAAAGAAAAACATACAAATTTGTGGGACATTTGGTGCAGAAGGATGTATGAGTCACGCAAAACCTTAGAGATCAGAGCTGAGGATAGAGTGAGAGTGACAGGTACACGCACTGAGCCAACAGTCACTATTTACACACTCAGGCACAGAATAGCACGGTCATATTCTATTTGTAGTGAGAGCAACAGTTTGGAAGGATTGCATCATTGTGACTAGAGTGTAAAAATAAAATCAAAGACCCCAGTGAAGACCCCAGTAAAGAAAAACTTTTTTTTTTCCACGTGTCATGCTTGTTGACAGAGAAGGCAGCATGTCAAAAATATCATACACTGTAGAGTTATAGGGCGTTGAGCAGCTGCAGACTGTGTTTCCATTATGTGAGTGCACATGCTTTTGACTGCACCTGCCAATATCTCATCTCTGGGTGTGCTTTCCATACTGCGTGTGTGTGTGCGCCATCACAATCCGTACAGTCCAGCAAAACACGGAGACCGAGAGAGGGAGAAACTGCGAGCAAAGCTTACATTACTGCACAAAGAGTACCATTCACATACGGTAGTTGACACATGAAGAGTTTTCATGTTACGTTGTGACCCCTGGTGGTTTCACATGACACTACAGGAAGAATTGGACCCAAACTGCTATGAAGGAAATAAGCCACAAGGTGGAGGGAGATGACAGCAACAGACAGATACTTGCCATGTAGCTGTCTGAACCTCTGCTGCCATATGGACGAAGATTCATCTAATAACAATCACTGTGTTGTGTTTTCCTCCCACCAGTCAGATACAAATCCTTAAAAGACTAATGAAGGGCTTTATATGATTAATGCTGCTAAAAAGGTACTTAAGTAGCCTGGAGTCATTTAAATATTCAGCAAGTACAATATATACAACATTACAGGAGAGACACACCACTCTGCTTCAGTCCCCGCAGCAAATTTATGAGCAGACGCTCCTCATCTTACATCTCCCTACTGGAGTCTGAGTATTAGCAGAACAGGAGCCAGGGTTTCATACTACGTTGACCTCACTGTTTATATAAAAGACAAAGTAGAAAGGCGCTCATATTCTAAGAAGTCAGGGGCATAATCATTAGGATGTTTATTCAGCACATTTTTCCCGGAGTTGATCGGGTACATTTTGTTTGCACAAACTGATGGATAACCAGCTATGATTAGGGCTGGCTATTCAACCTCAGTATTTTTTAGGTGCAGACAGAAATGTGTCCATGGCACAGAATCTAAAACTGTCAAGTACTGAAAGCTGACATTTAATGTCTGTACAGATTCTTGTTTACTTATTCTTTAATCGGATACAGTAGTTCCGTTTTAGCCAATTTTAGACCAGTTCTTGTACGGGTGCTTGTATTTAGACAATAATTATCGTTTGAGGAGTTTGGGCCCTTTTTGTTTAATATGTTCTTTTTTAGAAAAGCGTGTTCTCAATGGAAGGTACTGAAAAAAGTACTGTTTTACTACTGATATCAAAATATTCATATCAGAATATCAGAATTATTGTATACACTGTGATTTTGTTGTTGATTTATTCTGTACAAGCGACATCTATTGCATGTCTGTCCGTCCTGGTAGAGGGATCCCTCCTTTGTTGCTCTCCCTGATGGTTTCTTACATTTTTTTCCCCTGTTAAAGGGTTTTTTTGGGGAGAGTTTTTCCTTACCCGATTCGAGGGTCTAAGGACTGTACGTTGTGCAGATTGTAAAGCCCCTTGAGGCGAATTGTGATTTGTGATATTGGGCTTTATAGATAAAACTGATTTGACTTGACTGTCATATCAGAGCTAGTATTGTAAAGCGCTACACATGATATATTTTGAAATATCAAGTATGCTGTATTTGAACAACCCACCTCACACAAAGGGCAATACTGTAGGCCTGTAGGAAGTCTCGCAGGTGACATTTGAATTCCCCCTGGACTGTGACAAAGTGTCTTGTATAGCTCATGTTTCCGTCAGGCTCCAGCACTGTGTAAAGTAGAGGAGGAAGTTGGAAGAGTGTGTGTCTCTGTGTGTGTTTGTCTTACCCTGCTGTTTATATTTACAATTTGTTTCAGACTGTTAGCTTGTTTTTGTCAGTATACATACATGAGTGTGTGTTAAGAGAGGAAGAGGGACTGTACCACAAGGATACGTTCCGCTGAGGGAATTTACCACATTGAGACAGTTTGTTTATGTGTGCAGTATGAGTGTAAATACACTAATGAACACCATCTGTGTTTCTGTGCCAGTGCCAAATGTGTTTTGAGGGACCATTTATTTTGCCAGAGTCAGTTGTGTTGATACCGTTGCACTGTCATGAGGGTGACATGCATGTTAAATCTTTCCATTGTGTGTGTGTGTGTTCACATGTGTGTGTCTTACAGTAAACAAAGTGAACTGACTTTGCTCTTAATGTCTGTGGTCTCACAGTCCTAAAAGCTTTTATTTGTTTTATTATTGATCATGATTAGTCGAATAATCGTTCTGTAATCGGTCACTAAACAGTAGTAAAATATCGGAATATAGTGAAACTGCACATTGCAATTTCCCGCAGCCCAAGGTGTCCGCTTCAAGTTGATTGTTTTGTCTGACGAACAGTCCAAAGGCCAAAGACATTAAATTTAAAGTAATATGACACAGAGAAAATCATTTTTGACTCAAACATTTAATCAATTATCATCATTTCTGACTAATTTTGCAGCTCTGAGGTTTTAAGCATTTTTTAGTTGAACTTGGTTAGCAAGTGGGTAGCTGGTCAAGAAAGTCCAACAGCTAGCTTAGCGGCTGAATACCCAGATATTTTGTTGGTGGAGACCAAAACAAAAATAAAACCAAAGTGAATATTGGACTTACATTAGTCAGGTGACCACAAAGACGACTCCGATGGGATGATAATTGTGACAAAATGTAAGCTTATTTTGGAGCTCTTCTGCCCCCTAGTGACCAGAATTCTGTTAATGCAGCGTTGATATCTTTAAGTTTTCTTTCTCTGGTGCTTTGGGGGCTCAGTCATGTTTTTACTGTGAGCTAAATATATGTATTACAAATGTATGTACATAAATGCATGTAGCCTAACTTATTACAATGTGCTCGCAGTGTCTATTCACTGTACAATGTCAGTTACACACTTGAAATAAAGATCAAACCCAAATTGTTCTATTAATCGAGATAATATAAACTCCCCCAGAAAATCTGCGACATGCAGCACATACATGATCTCTTGCGTCCTCTTGTGTAATCCAGTTATCATCCACTATGTACAGTGTGACAGTGATGTTGAGACATTTTAAAAAGCATGTTGCATTTTGTAGTTTCATTTCCTTTTGTGTCTTTTATGTTCTCCTTTGCAGTCATGTGTCGAGGAGCTTGTGAATGATCATGCTCCATACCCAGTTCAAAGGCTTCTCAAAACATTTGCAGTAAATGGTTGGTTTTCCAAAACCCTGCTGGCCCACATCAACTCGGCTCTGGTTCTTCAGTATATCATTTCAATCTGCCCTTGAATCCAACAAAATCCCATGGTTTTGGAAAATGTTATCCTACTTATCGTATTTTTTCTTCAAAACTGTGTGCCCAAGTACTGGAATCTGTGGTTGCTGAGCAACCCAAAGCAATCTTGTACTTGACTGTCTTTGTATCACTTTTTATCAACTTATCAATCAGACTCGAGGAATCAAAAGGGAAGCAATGACTGTCTTTGAAATACTAATCCAGCAGCAGAGGATAGGAAGCATTGTGCTTTCTGTTCATAGATCTCTCCCAAGCCTTCTGAGACTGTGCTTCATATCATACTGAAGCAAACATTGATTAGCAGAAGAGAGAACCACAGCAGTGTGTGTTTTGTGAACTCTTATAAACCCTTCTTGAATCAGGCGCACTCAGTTTGATGGTTTGACTTTAATCAAAGTTCTCGAGAATACCCAAATCTCTTTGTGTGGTATCTTGAGACAATGCAGACTCCTCTTGAATGCTCATGAAAGGTGTTTTTTTTGCCTTAAAAAATAGGTCTCGCCACCTTTTTACAACATGTTTGAGACCACTGGATATGTACTATACATAAGAGTACTATATGTACATTTTCAAGGTATTTAAGGAACAATTATTCTCATTTAAACCAGAAAAAAAATCATCTTTTATGCCAGTATTTGATTTATTTTATTATGATGTTTAATATGCCTCCTGACAAGTGTCTCTGTGTCCTGCACAATATGTCACAAAGCACAAGGTTTATTAAAGATGGCCACTCTTCTTCACTGCACTGCACTTCACTACTCAGGTTGACTGCTTTAATTAAAACTAACTTGGTGCCTTGATTTGTTTTAGAGTCAAATTAGAGTTTAATTACACAAGAGCGTTGGTGCACTTTCCACAGTAAGTCTAGAAAATGGTTTAAACCGAAATAGTTTGCCAGTTTAAGTAAGCTGATAACTCTTCTAAAAGACTTTTTAAGGGGCTGTCTATGTTTATATTAGGCACAAGTCTTATTACAATAGATAGACAGACTTGGTTTCTGATATTCACAGCAATTAGTTTACTGTATTTTGATCCCTCATGTAATGTACAACTGAGATTTATTGTATTTAATTTTGAAAATGTGTCTTTTGCTGCTCGCTTGGTCTCATCTCCCTGGCTGAATAAAACTGGGATTCAGCTAAAAAATTTTCCCAGTAAATCAATTGCAAATTCTTTGTGTATACAAACAGACAGGTTTTAATTAAATATTCCAAATTTTAAAAAAAAGAAAAAAGGCAAACAATTTCCATTTGTTCTTATTGTTTTAGTTTCTATTGCATTTGAATGACCATATTATCCACAGCATAAAGGCATTAATCTACATTTTTTGTTATATTTTTTCTATCATTCACGCATGGCATTTCAAACAATAAAGTGCTTTTTTAAAATAACCTTCTCTTTAAACAATCTAAAACACACTGAGACAATACCCTCTTTGAGACAGTGGAAATACATTTACACACAAATACTCAATCCCACACATGACCCTGCAGTTCACATACAGCGTATGCTTAACTCTGTGCTTTTTGCTGGAAATGGTCTTGAGTGTACAGGTGTTTGTTTGGGCAAAAGGTTTGTCTGACAGTGTCCACACTGGTGATACGTACGGTTTCCATCTTGTTAAGAACAGGTAAGAGTCAAGCTGGACGTGCATACAGGCTAATGAGCACACACGCACAAACACACACACACACTCACGCCAACACAGAAAACACAATCAACCCTGTATTGACCACCATCACTGGACAGCTTGCCTCTTGTCTCAAGTGTGAGCCGTGTATTTCAGTCATACAGAGAGCACTACACATCAGTTATGTAGAAAAAGCTTTGTGTACTCTAGGTGCAGTTTTAAAAATCAGTTTCACACATTGCAACTACTAAAAAGAAAAAAACAACAACTCCATGCTGGATTATTCAGTGTCGCACTGACATTTTAGGCTTTTGCAAAAGATTTTTTTAGCCAGTTATTGTAAGAAAGTCCTGGAATACTTCCTGAATTCTACTTAGTGTGCTATATAGAGTAAAACTAGTGTGGAGTTGTCCTCATGCAAGTTTTAAGTGCGTCCCTGTAATGTTTAGGTTTAGTGCTTGATCCATGACTGACTGAATTAGTGCCATAGGGCCACTTTCCACTGTATCATGGCTGACGATCACTTGTTCATTTCTTTTCTGTGCTTCTGTCTTTTACACTGACGACACATACACACTTGCCCACATCATGAGACAAGGGGACTACATCACAGACAGGGACAGCGCCATTTGATTTCTACTCCTTGCGCTCCCTTTTCCCGACTGTCCGTCCACTTGTTCATCATTTATGCTCCTTGTGTTTGAATTGAAACCAACTCCAGAGCAGAGTAAAACAATCATTCCTCAATACATCACAACACCACTGAAAACTGAACAGGCAAAACTGCAACAAAATTAAGAAGTCAGTTGTTTTTTTTTCAGTTTTTCGTCTTCATACATGCTTCAGTGAGACGCCAAAGTCATTTCCCTCTTCTTCTGCCACGACGCATAATTCTGATAATGCTGACCGCCTTTGCCACACAATCCAGTCCATTGTGCTCTATGTCTGCCACGTCTTTCATCAGCAGCCCAATCACATGGCAGGAAAACATTACGTCACAGCCCGTGACGTGCATCTGACAGCTGACACTGTTAAAAAAGTCGCTGACAGTTTAACGGTGTCTCCCTTTATGATCACGATGTCCATTAGCAGTTCAGGAAGGCACATGATACTTTCGGAGTGCTCTACAGTGATTAGATGAGATTTATGTCCTGCTGTTTTGAGTGACAGGCACTTGAACACCTTTCTGTCCCGTTGCTATGGACACAAGCGATAGAGAAAGAGCATGTTAGTCACATTAAATATGAAGTTGCACCAAATATAACCAGAGGTGATACAGTGAATAAAGAAGCTAGGAAAGACTGACATTGAACTAGGACTGTAAAGAAACTCACCCAATCTGTACTTCTCTTTAGCTTCAGCTCGCTCTTTGGCATCAAAGTACCAGACTGTGATGGCATAGCTGTAAGACACAAGAAGGGTAAAGAGATCTTCATATCACTAAGACAAGAGCAAATAATTTTTGTTAGTACAATATATAAATCCTGGTGGAAAAATAGCTGTTTTCTGGTGAAGTTTAAGCAAAATTGCCCATGAAAAGTCCATGAAATTGCTTTGACATTAAGAGATAAAGTCCCTAAAATGCCCTAAAGTGATAAGTAAAGTAAGTAAGTTTCCAGTTTAATTTGGCCAAATGTTTCTGTTTATGGGTTGTATAATCACACATAAATGTAGCTTGGCAATAATTTCCCAACTGTCTGTGATAAAGCAAATTACCCTCGAAAAATCAGATCAAAATTGGTCTTTGAAAGATACATTTTTGACGCAGCTAGAGACAACAGATTACAAAAAATGCCTCGTTTAACGCGTCTTGTTACGTGAATAGCAGACTTTGCAGGGTAGCAGATGTCGAGGGCAGCAGAGGGTTAATTTCTACAGTTTCTAGTCTCTCCTGTGGGGCTGTGTTGTTTATTCCTGTCTCTCATGTCTGTGCCTCTCCAGCACGAGTCATGCAATCGAACCTTCCTCTCCTCTCCCTCCCACCGACCCCCTCAGGAAACACATACTTCCTGCCTGCGGCTCCACCTCGCCCCCCAGCAGTCGGATGGAGAGGAGAGGAGAGGAGAGGAGAGGAGGAAATGCAGGAGTAAAAGAGTTTGTGTCATGTGCCCTCGATGGACGCAACTACTTGCCGCTGCGATTTAAATAACTGTATGTGTGCTTACATGAGTCTGTTTATGGGCAAAGTGGGTCTATCTCACAGGAGCATCAAAGAAACGTAAACAGATGTGGATACTGGTTTCTTTATACAGTTGTCTAGTCAATATAATCTTATTTCATCCCAGACAAAGGTCTTGCCTTGAGTTGAAATAGAACAGGCATGACTCTATGCTATTGCACAAATAGATCTCTCTGTCTGTGTGTGCGTGTGTGTGTGTTTGTGTGTGCATCTTTGTGCTATTTAACCTGCTGGGCTTGTTTATTAAAAATTTATAAAAAAATCTACATTCGTTTTTGGTGCAAACTGTGTTCAATAATTCCTAAACTCATGTGCAGTTCATTATCTTTATAATTAACAATTATAATGTATGTGTAGTTACAGTATAGAGTGTAATAAAATATGCTAGATATACACAATGGGCAATATTGTGTGCCCTGTCTCCTCCCATACAATATAAAATCAATGCATAACTTTATATGAGTCTGCGTGTGTGCGAGTACTGTATAGACAAGACCCCAGCATGTTATAAGAGCTACCGACCGAGTGGCGTAGGCTGGCTTGACTTCGTGTGGGTTCCTGCGGTCAGACCAGAAGATGAGCAGCCGGTCAAACAGAGGTTCGATGTTGGCTACCACATTTTTGCCTTCGGGGTAGATCTGCAGCAGCCCTCCTTGTTTCTACAAACATGCATACACATAAAGCACACAAGTTGCATGATGTAAAATTTAAGAGCTTGACTTTAAAAAGAAGCTTAAACGTAAAATCAGTCACATACAGTTCAAGTGTTATGATCAAGTGCACATTTTACCCTATATCCGCATGAGGTGTGTTTTTTGACTGACTCCTCATTTACTCTGACATGTACCCATGTTTTTGTGTTTATAATTCATTTCCTAAATTGAACTAATACTAATCTTATAAATGTACCTTGACATCCCAGTTCTTGTTGAGATAGTAGATACACGTGATGCAGCGTCCGTCACCGTTAGGGTTGTCCACGTGGCGGACGTACCCTGCCCCGTTACCTGGGTAACAGGCAACCATGGCCTAAACACAGAGAAAATGGGATCGTTAGTTGTGCAATAAAAACACTTGATGCAGCATCATAACAAACAATGTTGCAGTAGCTGCCCTTTAAAAGTGAATTGTGACATGGATTTTTTGAAGAGCAAAGACAGGACGGTGTGAGGGTCCATCTGTTTTGAATGAACAATAGGTGATCAATCAAGCATAAGTAAGAGGAGCTAAAGGTGACCAATCAGCATTTCAGAAATTTCCGCCATTTGACTTTCCCACTGCGCCATCGTAAACTGTTTTCCAGGTGGACTATTTGCTTAATATGACATTCCTTAATGTAATTTGGGAAACACACAGTCACGAGAGGGAGCAGAGAAATGTGTCAGAGTTCAGCAGTTGTTCCCAGCTACAGAATGATCTGCAGATAGAGTATCCACGTTCAAACAATGGCCTCGCGCTGGTATTTCCCCTGCTTGATGTCTATGTGTTGGAGGCTGCGAAGCGGGAGAGCGCTGCTTTTTCTGGGGAGTCCGAGGGAACCGAGACCTGCGTGAAAGCCCTTCAGTCAATGCGCATTCCAGACAAGGGCCACTACAGGACCATGTGACTATAAATGTACTGCACCGGGGTGGAAACGCGCTGAGCCTGTGTCACTATGACATATCAGTCTGAACCACGGAAACATGCTCATGTTTCAGGCCGGGGTTGTGTAAATAGTTTCCAGACTGTCTCCACCAGCCATAGCAAGCGTTCAGTCTTTACTACTGATTCACACGCTGACTGACATCAGTCTATGCTGGCAGAGAGAGATTCTAGATGATGATAGCTGGCAGCGTGTAGAGTAATAAGTTCCATATAATCTCTCCAGGCTGACTACAAAGGAAGATACTATCACTGTCTTGACTTATATTGTTCTGAGTGGGAAGCAAAAGTTACAATATTGGACTCACTGCATCACTTCAGCTCAGTTCTGGGACACTATCATTCATGACTAACAGGTTTTGCACTGCTGCAGTATCGATTTAACTTGCCTGACGCTATCATTTAAGCTCTCGTACTACAGTGTGAGAGTCTTAAACCCCGAGGACATCAAACAGCGCTCACACTGATTTCTAAGACAAACGCACCTGTCCTTGTGTTGTTTGTGAAACACGTTTTGTGTAAGAGGGCTTCGGTTAGAGAGCAAGCTGCCCTCCTCCTTCTCCTCCTCCTCCTCCTCGTTGTGCTTCCCTCCTCATTCACAGCCAAGTGAGTTTGGTTGTGCTTTGTGTGACTCATTGTCAGCTCTCATTACTGACCAACGCTCGCAGTCAGAGCTCATTAACCTCCGGACCTTTTACTCCGGGCTCCGACAGACGAACAGACCCACTGCGTCAAAATGAACTTATCAAATGTACGCAAAGAAAAAAGAAAAAAATGTGTATGCACACAATTATCATTAGGAAGATTAATGTAATCTGAATGTGAGTTAGAGTAATTAGATCTTATCACAGGAGATCAGCTGACCACGTTCTGAGTGATCCATTTTTATTAAGATTGTAGGAGGAAAACCGTGTAGTCCCTTTAATTTTGGCAAACATTTGTCATTTGTTCTCTTCATTTGCTTTTTTTTTTTTATAATATAGCAACAGTTCAGTTAAAGGTACCCTGTGGGGTTTTTGACCACTAGTAGCACTATGGAGCAATGTTTTTAAGAGTGGGTCTTGTTTGTATCTTGTGCATGCAGTAAATGTAAACATAACTTTGTTTGTTTACCAAAAAATTACACAGGGTACCTTTAATTTCAGTTTTCAGTCAATTTTGTTAAAAAGTTCCAACTGATCACCTGTTGGACCAGAATTGGTCCAGGGAAACAGTCCTGCAGAGAGTTGTCGGCTTTTAGCGCACTGCGGTCAGTGTCAAGTTCGCTGTTGTGGATCTTTCACCAAACTGAATACACCTCATACTCTGTCTTGTGGGGATGGATTCCCCTTTTGTGCAGACAGGAACTTGTTTTGACAATTTCTGTTTTTATAAAAATGTATGTAGCTCTTCATGCTCAATATTTAGGAATTACATTAAAATGTTGTTTTCACATTGGTTTCACAACACAAGGAAAAATATTCACTCTGTTACAATTATTGCTGTCTTATAAGGTTGTTGTATCATTGTTGTACCAGACTGAATATTCTGGTGGACAATTTGTCATCATCTGGCTCTTGAATATTGAAAATGAACAACTACATAAATCTTTTATGAAATTTCATAAAACCATAACGCGTTCAAGGATGGATTTTCTCTATACACATAGAAGGATTAAAGCATGTATTCAAGGAAGTGTGTTTCCCCAGCAAGTAGCTTTTTATCAAACTGGTAACAGCCTTAACAACTGTAATTAACCACAATTAACATGTAATATGCCACACCAGATAGCTCAGCCCTAGCCTGCAGCATAAACACATCGCAGACAAACACACACGAACACACACACATAAACATACACAATGTCTATATCAAGACACACAAGACAGGCATATAATTTCGGAGGAGGGTTATGTTATTTATTCTAAACCAACCCCAGGCATTAAAAAAATAGATGTGAATTCATCACACATCACTTGTATCCAAACCAGTTCGACGTACATCCACATGGTTTCAATCTCCCTCTGTCAGTAGCTCACACACACACACACACTCTCTCACACACACACACATAAAACGTTCAGTCACACAGCGTGACACAGCCCGCCTCGATCCTATCTGTCACTTCTGCCTGCCTCGCTCCTCCATCTCTGCCGAGATCTGTGCCCACAGTAAGTTAAAGTCTAATTGGCACCAACCACCTGTCTGCCAGGCACCAGCATTAATGGCCTAATGGCATCACTGGGTAGAAACCCAGGCTGTCAAGGTGATGGCTGGGCAGGAAGAACAGACTGTTCTGGACAAGAACAAAAATAAACTCCAATGCTGCACGCATATTCTGATAAGATGAATGATGGTGGAGAGAGGGGCGAGGAGGGGGGAGAGGGGCTAGATAAGCTTGAACAAATACCTCCATTACTGCTTGTCAAGGAGACAGACTGCGGGGAAGAACATGTGTATCATAAACACTGAAGAGAATTTTGCAAACAGTATCTAGAAGTAGATGTTGCAGCTTAGAAATGTCTCTTCTTTGAATCTTTATATCACACAAACTACTGTAATAGAGATGTAAGGTGTTAAGATGACTGTAAACCATAGGCTGTTTAAGATACTAAAAGGATGCTACAATGAAAAGTCCCAGTTGTGAACAAAGGTAGTAGGTTTTTTGGATGGGCTGAGCTCCCTTCTGGTGTGGTGTGAGAGAACTGTGCTCAGCTTTAAAAAGAACCTACAGATGGTAAAACAGTCAAGATGCACTCTTAAGTGAGCTGAACTGGTTCCATTTGGGGGTCACGAGATAAAGGGTCAGACAAGAGAAAGATGTTTCTAATTAAGGAACCAATACAACTTTTTCTCTCACTATACCAATTCCAATACCTGAATTTAGGGTATCTGTGGATATCTAATCTCTGATCTGATATGAGAGCTTTTTCTCCCCATATTAAAAACCACATTGTGTTTATCCCACCGGGACCATTTTTATGTAGGGAAGCTACAGTAGGGATTGCTGTGGTGGTAAAAAAATTAGTCGGCAGCCGCCATGACTTAATGAATGCAACTGATAGCAGAAACAATCAATTGACGGAGAAATACTTAATGTGGATCACGCGTGCTACTTGTAATGTGTGCGATTAGTAGAGAAGAGAACCCTCTTAATGTAGGAAATGTAAATACAGAAAAAAAAAAGAGGGAAGGAAGAGTTGATATGGACAGATCATATCATATGTGCAGGGTCAGCTACAGACCATCAGCTCTGGAGCCAGTAGAGATTCACTGGTCCAGTCCCACTGTCCACCTTAAACTTTCAGCACTGAACCCTAACCAGACTTTAATTAACATTACCTGCATGACAGGCAAATATGTGGGAGCACAGGAGGGTGCAAACGCTTTATGAGGAATGGGACAGCTCTTGATGAAAGCTAAGTTATCTGGGCAGAGGCATGGCTTAAGCTGTTTAATAAAACTCAGTTTATTGCTGCTTTTTGAACATCATCGTCATATTGTTTTAACAATAAACAGAATAAACGATTACTTCATCAAGAAATCTCTGCTGCACTGCCAACTCATGGAAAGTGTTTATTAACAGGCCCAAAAAGTCTGTGAGAGAGTCCTCAAGCCCTGAGCCCTTGTTGGTTATCGGAAACACGCATCAAAGTCTGAGAGTCCCTGAGGGTGAATGTTGGGAGTGGGCCAGGGTCTTGCTCAAGGACACTCCAGCCCGACAGCTGCTTGCCATCCCCGGTTAGTGACTCAAACCAGTTGAGTCACTAATCGTAAAGCAGCGCTGCCATCTTGCTTAATTTTCACAGCTGACTACTCTAAAGCAGCCTGGGTGACATGGGGTATGATATAAATTAGGATCATATATTATTAATGGTTTCTACCAGATTGGATTTGAGAAAAGTGAAGGAGAAACAAGTCTGGGTGAATTTAAGTGAAATATGATGAACTGCTCTGTCTCTCCCAGCTTCTATCTGCGCTGTCCTTCCTGGCTCATATCATGGCCCATTATTCAGCTAGATGTGTGTGTGTGTGATTTGAAGGTAGGTTTACTTAAGGTTAGTATCAGCCTCTAGTTGATGCTGAGTCACAGCAACGTAGCACCAACTACAGTGATATCTGTTTGTGTGTGTGTGTGTGTGTGTGTATGTAATATCCATAGGTTGCTAGTGCATGGTTTGCGCAGATACATGAGGAAAAAAAGGCTGGAGTGCTTGCAAGTTACTGCTCTGTTTGCTGTTTTTGGCAGTCACCATATTTGGAGAAGGCGCTGCTATCTGTAGCTTTAATGAGGGCGGAATTAGAAACATGATCAAATATTCAAGTGTCATCTAGTATTTATATTATGGTGGTAATTTTTTTAGGCGAACATAAAACAAACAGAAAAGTGGGAAAGTGTGCTCAGCCCTTATGAGTCAATCCTGTTATGACCTGATGGCACTTATTATGCATGAGTCACCGCTGAACGTTAAGATGGAGAAACACAGTGTGTGTGTGTTTCTGTGGGTGTGAGTGTATGCATGTATGCAATATACTTGCATTTCTTTATAACATATTTTTGTTTCATACCCAATCATACGTGTATGAAAGTATTTTTTCAGTGATAAAAAAAAGGTGATCTTTGATTTACATCGAGATTAAACAGAGAAAAGCAGGAAAAGCAGATTTTCCCTTGCTTATCAAAATCAACTTTCTGTAAATCAACCAATTGATACATCGTTCCAGCTCTAATGCATTTAGACGGGAAAAATCACAAAAATGAAGTATATTTAAAAACACCAACTGGACCACTTAATTCACCCAACTTTTGATTGTAATGTTTGACTAATACGAATCTTAGCAACAGCTAAGAACAGCATGTATGCTGCTACATTGAGTTGATTTAAAATAACAGGTCGGTACTGCACCAAGGGAATACCCAAATAAACACATATGATGTCATTAATACCATCTTGAAAGTAAATATTAACGGTAACGGTTATATGTCAGTCTCAATTGTTGACACTGGTTCTGTTCCCTCTGAACGGAGATTAAATGAATACCAACATGGCAAATTTATCTGTCTGTCCATCCATCCATCCATCCATCCAAACAAGCTAGCTAGGCGGTCTGCAGCTGCATTGTGTGTGTTAGTGTATGACGTCTAGCTCCTGCCTGCATGGTGGCACCGCTGCGCTCTAGGAGGGGCATCTGAGGACACGCTGCTGCAGCAGACATTCTCATTATGCCGAAGCTTCTGCTGCATCGCCCCTTCTCACTCGCTCAAAGACACCATCCTCCCACTCCTTCCACTCTCACTTCCAGTCTATCCCCTCCCCCTTTATGTGTCTCCTTCCCTGTGCTGAGTTGCTCCTCTCTTCCTCATAAGACGAGAGTTTCCCACCTTCACCCTCCTCTGTATTAACTGAATTACCATTCCATTGTTAACACTATTGTTAACACTACTGATGGTCCCTCAGGCAGCGAAACCTGGTTCCTGCAGACTAACGGTAGTCAGGGTCCAGAGATATTACCCGCTGCTGGTGAGGCTTTATTTCCGGCATTACCAGCCGCTGTCGTTCTCTCTCCATCTCTTTCATACACAATGCAGAGCTCTACTCTGTATGGGCCTGTTACCAAGGTAACGGTTGGGAAATATTTTGTCCAAGTAGCGAAGGGGGTTGATAAGATGAAGGAGAAAGTGGGTGAAATAAAGGACAGGGGGAAGGGAAAGGAGGTCAGAAGAAAATACAAGAAGGAAAGTGGAAAAAATGAAGGAATAGATGGGAAAAAACAAGATTTTGGGGAGAAGTGTCACTTGACAAAGAGGAGGCAGACGGAAAAGACGCAGTGACCTTCCATCTGGATGAACTCCTCCCTGATCCTCCTCTTTTCCCATCACTTCCTCTCTCTCTCGCTCACGCACACTCCATCATTGTATCTATCGCTACGCTGTCTCCTGCACTCCTCTACAGGAACACACAGCCAGGACATTTTGTACTGTGCAGCATTGAACTTTTTTTTTTTTTTNTTTTTTTAATGTACAGTACCAAGGGCAAACGCAGAGATCTGGCCAGGAAACAGTTGGCAATCTACCATTTTTACCAGGGAATCACTCAGTTAGTCATCGCCATGCCAGTGAGCAATACGTAAACATAACATTACTGGTCATAATGAGCTAATATGCTTCTGGAAGGTATAGACAGACATATAAACATATAAAACACTGCAATCCAACAAAACTGGCATCCATTAATACTAATCTGGCAACCCCAGAATAAACTCCCAGGATTCACTTCATTTAAGTATGCGCTGATGAATAGCATAACTGCAATCAAATGAGGTTACGTTGCTTAAGTGTCTTTTTAAATGAAACGAAGCTGTTGCTTCTTGTTCAGAACGGGCCGGTGAATCGAGGTGATGTGTTGCTGATTTCACCTATTAAATCCATTTAAGTCATGAAAGGAAGCTACAGCTCGAAGTGTCGAGAGATAAAAGAGGGTTTTTATATCTTCTCTTAAGTGAGACTGTGCATGGTTGAACGGAACTCAGCAGTAGGCCGAAGTTCCTTATATTTTGCACTAAACTGCAGCTTTGCAGAGGAACTAAAGGATAAAAACAATCTTGAAAAATTAAACATATGTTCTCACCCGTTCCATTCTAGTCACTTCGCTTTCCTGTTCTGCTGTCATTTTGTCACAGACTGGGCATGACTTTGACCTGAAAGCAGCTCCGTTAGCCCATATTTAAGAGAGCAAAGGCTGCTGATGTGAGGTATGTCCAGCCGTTTAAACACTACCTCGAGCTTATGTAAATGACGAGAGGTGCGCAGAGGGCAAGGTGCTACGTGTGGTGTTGCATGGATGGGGTGAACGACGGTTGTGGGGCAAAAACAGTGGGAAGAGAGGGGAAAATACTGTAGATGATTGTATCAAACATGGAGATGGGCACACAGAAAGACACACGTGACTGCTGATGAGACAAATTCTCACATCTCTGTGTCCATTTAGTCCTAGTCATTTAATATAAATAATATATATTTCTAAACATTTACTCAATAGTCTCATTTACAGTTCTGTTGATTAAGCAAAGACTGCAGAAGTTAACCTGAGGTTGCCAGTTTGCAGGTAACAGCTTTCACGTAATTTCCCCACGGGGAGCAGTAATGTTTTGTCTACTTTTCAGATCAGACACGCTATTCATCAAGAGCTCTCCTGGACTTATTTTGGGATTTACAACAACAGTTTGACACAGTTTAACCTGTGTAAAACTGTCAAACTGACCTCTTCTGAAAGTTACAATATTTTGGTTATATTGTAAATCTTGACTGAACAAGGGGGCTGCTGAAACACTGAGAACATGTTAGGCAACAGTCTAGACTGCCGTGTAATGGTTAACTCGCAGCTGATAAAAAAACACAATGAGAGTTACAGAATACGGAGCCGCTAAGACAGAGAGAGACAGAAAAGTGGAAAGACTGACAATCAAGTTACTTAATCTGTTTTTCACTCTACTGCACTGTTTTTCCATGTTACAGGGGAAAACATTAGAGAGTGTACAAACGGATTCAGGATGGAGAATAAACCAGACTCCAGTCTGAACGGGTCACTGACATTACCTGGCTCAGATAACCCAAGACTGCGTCACTACAGGGAGGAGGGTGGGGGTACACAGCCATGGACATTGTGTGCAGGAGAGAGAAAACGACTGCCTGCCAGGCCAACTGTGGACTATGACGAAGAGGAATCAGAATAGTTATAGGCTGTTCAGTCCTTAAGTGTTTAGAGCAGCATCTTAAGTGGTAACTGTGAGTGGCTTTTGAAAAATATCGATGGAAAAGAGAAACCGAGGCAAGCTGTGTAGTCACGGTAAAATAAATAATAAGGAAACAAACAAACAAAAACCATGCACCAGCACCATGTTTGCATGGGTAAAAGTGGTGATAGACAAAGTCGTCTTCAAAGGCAGAGATATAGCGATGGCAGAGGAGATACAGCCCCACAGAGCTTTTCTTTCTCTTCTGGGTACCAGTGGTATGAAGGCAGGGACGGGGGCAATCTTAGGCAGGCCTAGACCCAGGCACAGGGCCAGTTTAGGAGGAAGGCTCAGCCCGCAGCCCCCCTTATCAAGCTCGCATGTGCCGGAAACACCGCAGGACTCATCTTGACATCCTACCTGACGCTCAGCTCGCTCTCCCGCTGCGGTGTGAGTGTGTGTGTTTGCCTGCCTGCATGTCGGCATTACAGAGGCAAAGATAGAGCAGGGCAGACATTACACAACCAACCACTTGCTCAAGATTTAATGATGTCATCAGACTGACACTCCTACATCAGGCTTTTTGTAGCCTTAGTTTTCTGGAAACCATAACCCTGACCCTGTCCCTCCTCTCACCTTAGTGCGTCCATTGATGACACAGTCCCCCAGCTGTCCATTGGCAGCGCTGTACATGATGGCCTCATCGATGTGAGCCATCAGCGCCCCGATGCTCTCGCATCCGGGCTCTCGTCCCTCCACCCAGGCGATCTGGTCGCCCCGGATGTTCCGAGAGGGAATGCTCTTTTGGCTCACCAGCTGCCCGCCCCGAAATTTCCCGCTGCGGTTTAGGACCTCCACCTCTTCCAGGACCCTGTCGCCCAGCTGAGGGCCCAGGAAGTTGTCCTTCACACAGATGCCATAGTACTTCATGCAGGGGACGATGTACTGCTGGGCTATGCGCTCTGCTGACCAGCCAGCCCCTGCAGAAGCCGGTGGGGTCGGGATGGCGTTAGCCTCGACAGGGGAGATCTGGCTGGGGGCAGCTGGCGGGCCAGGGGAGGCCGTCTTATGTCCGTTGTGCTGACTAGTATGAGGAGCAGCAGGGGTGAAGGGAGATTGGGGACTGACACAGTACACATGATTGAAAGTCATTTGGTTGCTATGGGAACTGTCGCTGCAGTTGACTGTGACTGTGAGCGGGGCAACTGCCCGGGCCACTCTGGAGGCCTCTGAAGATTTGTGAGCAGCACTTCCATCTGCCAACCTTCTCCGTTTAATGTCCAAGTCTCCCGAAGCAAAACCCGGGTCCACGGAACTCCCTAACCCCGGTGACCCTATCATGAGACCGTTAAGAGTTCCTGACCCCATGTCCCGGTTCTCACCACCTCTCCGTTTCTGTTGTTGCACCTGTCTGGCTTTCAGGTCACCATTGATCCTCCTCATCGCTAAAGGGCACTTCTCATGAGCTGTCCGGTCCCCGTTCTCCAGCAGACAGGCTCTGCTGGTGAGGGGGTACATAGGGCCGCCTGTTACCCCCGCCACCCCCTTCAGTTGAGCCGGGTAACCGTTTGGTGTGTGAGCCAAAACGCCTGCGTGGCTCCCCTCAACGGTGGCAGATGGAGACACCACCCCGCCGTTGTAGAGCGGCACGCCGGTTTTGGATTGCTTCGTCGGGGTTGTGATTGCGGGGGAGTCGGTCTGAGAGGCCAGACCCGCGAGTAACTCCGCGGCAGTTGGACTCCCGACCGGCGCCGCGCAGAAGCCGTTCAGCCCCATGTCCGCTCGGTACGTGTGGTGAATCTCTGCCGCTCCACACACGAGCTGCTGCCCGCTCGTCCTCCTCTCCTGCGAGGGTGAAACAGCGACAGATCCGCGGGAAGAGCTCGGGTTTAAAAGGTCCGTGTGTCCCCAGCTCTCCATTTCATCTCGTCATCTGCTGGATGCGCACGTAGCTCACGTCCTCGCTTCATTTTCTAGCTGAGCTGCAGCTTTCTCTGATGGACAGGATCTTTGCCACAGACACTGGAAGTTTCATGTCCGAGTCCTCTTCTGCTTCCTTTCATTTCACACATATTTAACACTCTCAATAAGCTGCGTATTTGTTTGTGTCCGTCTTATAGCTAGACATTTTGAGGCTGAGCAGGATATCTGTGGAGAGTAAAATGATACACTTTAGGCCTATAAATAGTACAGTGCGGACCACTTGTCACAGTGAGCTGAAGTAAATAAATCTACAGCTTTTATATGGTGCAACAAATACCTATATAGTATTTATATAGGCCTACTGACAACATTCAAGTGGGGCAAGAAAACAGTGGCATGTAACAAGGCAGCTGTGGCCTATATCATCATCATAACCATAAACTACTGGACTGTCAGACCAAAATTAAGTGCATGTCTTGTCTTGACTAGGCCACATTGGCCTATTTATTGCCGCTAATAGCTGAGTTTAAATTATTAAAAAGAAGGGGGAAATGCTGAGGAATGAAAGGCAACAAAAACTCACTTTTACTGACAGTCTTTTACACTGAAATTAGACCATTAGAAACTGGTCACCAAATATATAATAAGCTCCTATATTAGAATTCATATTCGACTGCTGTGAAACAGCCATTAAAAGACTTATGTTTCGTCTTTATCAGCTATTGATTACTACCAACTTAGCAGCCTTGTGATCGGGTCCCTCCTTAAAAAAATGCGCGTAACATCACACCAATTTATTCATTCAGTTGAAACACACGTTTCAGAGCGTAAAATACATTAAATGAGCTGTTACAGTGTCAAAAAAGCAAGTAAAAATGTCCCTCCATGAGCCCACAGTCCACTGCTTACCTACGGCAGCCTACAGCAATGCAAATCCACAGCGAGCGTACGTGACAGGCTGAGAGTACGCATGTTATTTCCGGGATTGTCTTGCCCGTGTGTGCGTCCCATCCAATTTTCTTGTCGGTTATAAATAATATAACGGGGGAGGCTGGGGGGTGGTGGGGTGACGGCGTCCAACGCCGGTCTGACACGTTCAACTCAACCGGGGGACTGAGGGAGATGCTCGGAGCCTCACAAGGTCCCCCCGATCTCCAAAAAAAAGTGCTCTCCGTTGTGTCGGTTAGTGCCCCCACTCTCTGTCTGTCTCCCTCACCACCCGCTCCTCCTCCTCCTCCCACAGCCCGCTTTCTCTCTCGCGCGGGCTCTCTCTCTCTCTCTCTCTCCTGTCATGTACATGCACACAGGCCATGTGACTACCTGCTACTACTGCCGACCTTCAGCTGCACAATAACGTTAAAGAAAATAACTATTATCATTATTAAAAAGATTGCTGCCATATTATTCTACAGCAAGAGTCTGCATTAACACAGACATTCATGAAGTATTCCTCCTATTCAGGTTTACTTATTCATTTCCTTACTAACTTACTTACAGTGGTGGAATGTAACTAAGTAGGCTACGTTTACTCAATACTGTAAGTAACTTCACGTGAGCATTTCCATTTTATGCCACACACACACACACACACACATATATAGATAGACAGATAAATACATATATTTTGATGCTGATACTTTTGTACTTTTACTGAGTAAAATTTTGAATGCAGGTTTTACTTGTAACAGAGTATTTCTTCATTGTGGTATTGTTACTTTTTCTTAAGTAAAAGATCTGAGTACTTCTTCCACCACTTCTTACTTATAATTTTACCATAAGTATAAGTTAATGTAAGTATCCGTGTAACATAAAGGGCTCCCCTCGCAGCGGGTTTCTGCAAATGGACGTTAAATGTAATGTAGAAAAGTGTCAACACAATAAAAGCAACACCTACTGTAACCATTGCAATGCAGCCCCCTACAATAAATACTACTTTTTTCGCAGTGGTGGAGGAAGTATTCACACCCTTTACTTTAGTAAAAGTAACAATACCACACTGTGAAAATAGGCTACTCCATTACAAATGAAAGTCCTGCATTGAAAATGTTACTAATGTAAAAGTATGTAGCAAAACATGCTTAAAAGTAGTAATGCAGTAAAAGTAATGCCCGAAAATGGACCCTGTGAGTGCTATACCATTATTGCATATTATATTATTGGATTATTATATATTGCATTAATGTATAAGCTGCATTTTATTATTGTAATTGGTGAGACAGAGACAATTGAGTAGAGTTGAGTAGTTTAATCTATAACAATACATCATATTTTACATGACATTTACATTACAGTACATTTTTCCCTCCGAACTGTATTGCACTAGAGGTGTAAAGTAGCATTAAATGGGAATATTCAAGCAAAGTACAAATATCTTCCTAGTTACATTCTATTACTGCTTTTTTGAAACTTACATTGTGCGTTTTATTAGAAAATGTTGGTTTCATTGCTTTTAGAAATGTACGATATTTTACATGTTTTGATTTCATTGTGTCTACTAATTATAGATTATGTTGTCTATTTCAAACTGTTTGTTGTTTAAAGTGAACTGATGTCTTTTATGTTGGCACTATGAGCCAAAAGATCATTGCATCCTTGGTAATAATAGGGTGAGAGCAAACAGTAGCTCAGCATGTATCTATGCATGTATGTATGTATGTACAAAATATTTTGTAACAGGATTAAAAGTTGTCAGCACACAAGTGAAACAGTGGCTCAAACAGCAACAATCATGTAAACACTGAATAGGTTTTGTATGATAGTCACATGCATATATTCACACTCACACACATACACACTCTTATATCTTTATACCGTGTGTCAGTGCAGACACAGTCATGTACATACACACATAGACACATGCATGTACATATGCACAAAGTCTGTTTTATCTGTTCTGTTGTTTGTATTCTTAATCTGTTTTATATGTTACATGTTTGCTTGTTTACTTGTTTGAACCAAATTAGTTTCAACTAGATGATGTATATATATTTAATATGTAGCTTTTCTTCCTCCTGTGTAACAATTTTTTATCTGTATTGTACCTTGTTATACTTGAACAAACAAATAAATAAAATAAGTTATTTTATATAACGGCAAAATAGCTTTTTTTTGGACAGGCAATTGAGGATTTTGACAGAAAAGATAACTCGGTGAATACCTGACAAATCAAGATACTCCCTCTGAAGCATCCTGTTAATCCAATATTGCAATAAATCTGTCGTGCTCACTGATTTTCAGCACTGCCCACCGTGGCCAACAACACGTCAGATTAAAAGGATAACCACCTTGGTGGAAACAGTTCAGCAAAATCTTGACCAGCTGACAAATGTCTACCGTCTCATAATATATATTGTCATATAGGGTGTATTCATTAGGTATTAGTATTGGGAGTGAGTGAGTTTTGATGTGTCTGTAGCTGAACCCATGATGTCAGACCTCAGCGCTAAACCAGAGGCTTGCTTAACTCTGCTTACATTTGACATTATTACCCACCTATATGTCTGTGTAGCAGCAGGAAGTGAGGTAATGTGCTGTTATAAAGCCAGGCCTTTGGTTAGGGTGCCGGATTAGCGCCTCACCCTGAGGGATTAAAGGCAGAGTGTATTGACACAACACTAGCATGCCACATCCATCTGTTGCTTCCAGTGCAGCCCTGTCTCAGCCTATACATGGACCTGGAGAGCGGCCATGTGAAGTGCTGGGGGCCTACCACGCAGCAGCAGGTATGCATACAAGTATGCTGTCTATGTAAATGCACGTACAAGCACATACAATGGCACGTTAATTGAAATTCAGATTGAGAGGTCATCATCTTCAGCATAAGCAGTCACTCACAATGAGGCTTTAGAGCACATAACGACTATAAACCAGAGGTGTAAAGAGTACTGAAATATCCTACTCAAGTAGAAGTACTGTTACTTGACTGAAATTGTACTCAAGTAAAAGTAAAACAGAAGGCAATCCAGGCACACCAAAAGCATATAGGACAATGTAACAATGAGGAAGGAATATTAAAAAGCCTTTATTTGTAGTGGCTAAATCATCACTATTAAGACAGCCAACATGTTTCAACTTCTGTAAGTCTTCGTCAGGGCTTTTTTTAAAAAAAATAAAAAATAAAAAAAATAAAAGTACTTGTGTAAAAAAATGACTGAAAGCAAAGGGTTATGAAAGCTTATTGTGTGATTTGTAGCCCTCAGCTCCCAGTTATAATTAAAGAGAAACCTCGTTATTTTTAAACCTGGGCCCTATGTTTACATATTTTGGTGTCAAAACGACTAGAGATAGACCTTTTGTTAAAGAGTAAGATCCTTTGTTTATCCAGAAACAGCAGTTATACCGCTCTCTTCAAAGCCACCATACTACATTGACAAAAACAGTAATTTTACCCCGCAGAACACGGATTTGCTGATGGTCTACAGCTGCCTCGATCGGTTAGTTTATTTGTGTTATTGTGTGGTGTTTTAAAGGGGTAGTTCGGATTCCGAGCTAAGGGGTGTTACAACGTGTAAGGAGGCAGCGGTAGACCAGCAACTCCCGTGTTCAGCGAGGTAGAATTACCCTTTTTGGCTAATCACACGCACACTCATATTCTAGCTCACAATATCCGTTGATCATTTAAAGCAAAAATAAATAACGATAAGCGAACTACTTTACTTCATTTAACACATACTTAAGTAAAAGTAAAATTGCTGACTTTGAAAAATATTCTAAAAAGTACAAGTACATGAAAAAGCTACTCACTTACAGTAGCGTGAGTACTTGTAATTCGTTACTTCCACCTCTGCTATAAACACAGCATTAACATGCATTCACAGGCGTGTAAGTAAAGTAATGCAACAAATACATATACTGTACACACCACAGATAGATACATGCGTAACAAATGTGCATTATGTGCGTGCACATACATACTTCTGTATGTACAGTGAGTTACTACGTATCAGGTATTGGGCAATATGTTCGTTCGCTTGTCTTGCCAAGAGTTCGATACATAAGATTGATTCGACTCTCATGTCTGTACTGAAGTCTTGTCGTTACAGTGACTCCAGGAGGTCACTGCACTCAGCCAAGAAAAAGTCTGGCACACAACCTCCCCCGTAAAACTAAAAATTGTCATTTTTACACTTCAGTTTTTGTACAAATTATTGATAGAGATAAAACTGGTTGATAAGTGAGCTTTAGAGGTGCTGGTAGGCAGAATTTGTTACCTTTGGACAGAACCAGGCTAGCTGTGTCCCCGTTTCCAGTCTTTGCGCTAAGCTAAGCTAACCGGCTGCTAGCTGTAGCTTCATATTTACTGCACAGACATGAGAGTAAAAATGTGTCAATCTTCTCATCTAAATTTCAGCAAGAAAGTGTATTTCCCAAAATGTTGAACTATTCCTGTAAGCACTCTTCATGGGGAGGAGCATAAACAACATGAAGTAGTAGTTGAAGCTGAAGAGAAGATGGGGTTAAATATGCCGAGGTTCATAACAGACCCATCAGGCTTTGGATCGATTTTGTCTGGCCGCATGCTTGCCAGAGTCACTGAACTCAACCGAGCACAGAACACTTTGCAGTTGGAGATCAAAATATAATTCTAGGTTTTACTGCTTCATTGAGGGTTTTTGCTTCTGTGTATGTGAAAAGATCATCTTTTGGTCGAGACTCTAGATGATATAACAGCAGGGAAATGTTCATACAAGGCTCAGCTAGCGAGGATTCGTTGACATGTTGAGTAATGGAACACATTTAAAAGTTTTTGCAAGAAGTTAACTGAGTAAAGTAGAACTCTGACTTGGTAAATAAATAAAACAGGAAACTAACAATGATTCATCAGTCATGAAACACTGTATAAATACATAACTGGGTTTGTGGGTGGGCGCAACAAACAGGAACAAATATTTTAGGACCAACATGAAGAATAACACATTGTTTGGCTTCAGGGAATGGGGAACTTGTTTGGGAAATGTTTCATCTGTGGTCAGTAGATTTCTGTTAATCATCTCAGCACACCTGCCACATGACTACATTAGGTGACCTTAATGAAGGCTGCAATCACCATGCAGTTCTTCCAGTATATAGGTCGAAGCCAATTTTATTGCCGTTTTATTGATAATGGAGCTCGTCTGAGACCAGCACATCAAGGATGTGCAGATGTGCTGTATGTTTTATTAATCCTGATATGGAGATGTGACACATTTTTATTGGTGTTCACTTGGAAAAGCATTATGTGACCAGGAGGTTTAGTGGGACTTTGAGTTGACCAAAAGTTTACCCTAATTAAGTAATGATTGTATGCTTAAAGGGACAAAGGAAATTCTTACCACCAATATTTGCCAGAATGAGTTCATTTCCAAGTCACACAGCCAACACAGTGAGTAAAGTTGAGAAGAAATAACAAGATCCCTCCATGTTTTGCCACTGCCAAGCAACCAGAGCAGTCAGATATTACTGTAAGAATGATGATTCATTTTTTGGCTTTGATTATACTGGAGAATCTGTCACCAAGTTGCTGCATTGCCCAAAGTAACATTTGAACAGCACAGAAAATATTAAATGTCTGGCACAGAACTTAACTCTGACTTGATTACAGCAAACGTAGGTGGCCATATAAAGTGCGCACACAAGAGCCATTAGCCTGAGATATAGGCTCCAGCAATGTCATCGCACATAAGAGTTATGGTCAGAGAAAACAGGTGGCCTCAGAATAAATCAGGACTCCCATGTACCAGGAGATCAAAAGGAAAGCTGCACCATAATTAAAGGAAAAAACAAGCTTGGAAACACACACATTCACACACCTGCAATATTAAATAACCCCGACAGCTTCCCATCCTGTTTCCTGTAGTGTTGGTACATTATGGTGTTTTCCCAAAAATCAATCAAAATAACTTACAATGCACAGTTTACGTAATGAAACATGACATAATTACATAATTTAGGTATATCTGTGTATTCATAAAATGTTTTTAGTTTGTTTTAAATTTGTATTCATGCAGTTCACTGACTTGTTAAGCAGTAGCGTCTCTCCTTTAATTAATGTCAGTAAATCATTTGTCTGCTGACCAGATGACACTTGTATCCAACACTTGTTTGTCCCTGGGACTGAAAAACAGTGTACTCTTTGCCAAGGTCAGTGCTCCCAACGCAGCTGGCTGGAATCCCCCAGACTGTGTAACACAGACTAGTGCAGCTCTGCACGTATACACATCTCCTCCTCCTCCTCCTCCTCCTACTCCTCTCTATCTGTCTCTCTCTCTCTTTCCTCTTTTCTGTTGACGCCACAGGAATCAAGCAGAGAGGATAACAAAGAGTTAACAGACAGTTGAGGCCTATAAGTGGACTTGCTTACTTTGGGTTTTGCTGTGCTGTGCGGATTTTTCAAAAGGCCAACACGGCTTTAAAAGACCCAACAAATCTGGTCTAAATGTATGTTTGTTCACGAAACTATTATTGTAAGAACTAAGTATTTCAATCCTCAACATTTTTGGCTTAAATTGTGTGTGTGGTTTTACTGTTTTACAGTGTTATCCTGTGTGTGTCAAGCCTGCACATTCAGGTTGTGTTCTGTAAGTAGACCATTACAAATGTGTGAAGTTTTGTACGTTTAACATGTGCTGGCAAGCATAGGGATAAAATGCCTGCTGCTGATGCTGCTGGATGCATGACAATGCAAATGACAAATGTCATGCCAGTCAGATGACCACTTTAAAAATAGACAGCAGCACTTGGGTGTTGGACAATTTGTTTTTTATTCATTTAAGAAGAAATGGGAAAGCGGGGTGTGACAAAGAGAGAGGAGAGAGAGAGATTTGGGTAAAAGGTAAAAGGAGGCTGGAAGACAGATTTTGAAAAATGCAGAGAAACAGGGATGGGGAAAGCTGCAGTGTGTTTGTAAACTGTGTGAAAGCAACAAGAAAAGAAAGGATGGCGTTTAAGCCAGTAATGGAACAGCCTTAAAAATGGAGTCGATCTCAGAAAGACAGATTTGCAAAGCACAAGACGGTGAGATTGGAACTTGAATTATAAAAGCTCTGCAAAACAGTTTCAAACCAGAATTGTATCACCATACCCCCCTTGTGTTTGGAAAAAAAATCAATAAAGGAAATAAGATAAGACAAAAAATACATAAAAAGCATCGTGATGACAAAGCCCAGTCATCCAGACTTGCGCAATGCACAATAAAAAAGAGAAAGGCAGGAGAAAGAGGGTTTGTTGAGTAAAACTGAGGAAATGAGAGCAAATTGAAAAGAAAGTGAGCGATGGCAGCGAGGACAGAGAGTGATACGGGTTAGGGAAGCGGTAAGGCAGAGGAATCTGAGGATCAACCGTGCCGCTAGCCTTCCTTAAAATAGCTCACAGAGATATAGAAGAATTGTCTGTCTGCAGTTGAAATGCCTAAACCGTTCTGTCCATGCTACACTTTAGTAGAGCGTCAAAAGTGACCCTGAAATACAGCAGAAAGAAATATTCATCATTAGTATCAGCACGATTTCATAAAAGAGTCTGTACAACTGGTGAAATACCAAGGGACACATAATGTGATGGTTTTATGGTGTTTACCTTTGTGAACATAATATGCACATTTCATATTGGTTATTGCGTATTGGTATATTAGTTTCAACACAACTTATTGCACATTGTTCATTATTTGTTCATGTACGTTACATTGTGCACTAATGTACTCTAGTTACCTGATGTAGTTATTTCTTATCTGTTGTTAAATTACACTTGTTTGGGTTTTTTTTTTAGTTTTGCAATACCCCAACTAAATATTAAGTTGCCACCACGTGCAGACATTGTACAAATGCAAAGTCCAGCCCAAAGCAGATAGAGACAGAATTTCTCAGCTGATTCTGTTGCTACTAATTTTACTCAGTACTTATGCTAATATCTGTCTATTCATCATTGGTTGAGATGAGACAATCAATGTCTCAGTATGGCTAAGATCTTGTATCAGTGGTTAATAGCTGCTGAGTTCTGTAACATAACATAACCCCTATAATGGAGAAAACCAGTTTAAGAGACCAGAAAATCTGTGCACAAGTACACGGGATAACATGCTTGTGTTCAAGATAAGCACACTGTTTGGAAGGCTATCTGGGACACATGTTGAACACACACTGCCACATGTTCACAGTTAGCGTTCGTCTCCTCCCTTCGCAGACACACACACACACACACACACACAGGCCTTTACTTGATCAGGAAATTGTCCTGGACAGCATCCTGGGAAGCCTGGACCACACCCAGAGAACCTGTGTGTGTGTCTGTGTATTACACTAATCTTATCACCACTGTATGATAAAAACAAATGCTTTACATGTATTCGAAAGAAGCGTGCAAATGACTTTACTGGTGCCCATTCAAAAAGGTGAAAGGCATTTTCTTTTTGAAGTTACAGGAAGAAACTTAAAAAAAGGTTGATGAAGCTTGAAGATAATCATAAAAAACACTAATCAGTGAAAATCTTATAAATCCTTTGTTTAAGCTCACATGTGTCAGGATTTGGAGAAAAAGTAAACCAACCCTTATGGTACATGAAACATCTGTTGATATATGTTAAAATATGTTTTTATAACAACATATTTGCATATATTTTGCATTACATGCCAATAGTGTATTTTCATTATTCCTCTAGAATATATACACATTATAATGACTGTTATATCACCTATTGTTCATATATTTGCACAAGTACTGTATGTATGGTAAATATGTGTAAAATAGCAATCATTTGTGTAATAATTTTATATAATTAACAATCACCTATAGTATTATAAAGATATAAATACAAGAATATGAGTGTGCATTGTTGATGGTGAAGTCTACTTTTCAGGAATATACTGTTGTCGGATGTCACTGAAAAATAATCCGACTGTTGCAAACTCAGTAACTGTTATGTGTGTGTGTGTGTGTGCATGTGTGTGCATGTGTGTGTGCGTGTATGTATGTGTGTATACAAACATCAGGCTCCCATTGTGTTGGGGACAGTAGCGTGAGAGCGACCAGAGGGTCAGCTGCGCATCACATCAAAGATTTGGCTGTGTGTTAAAGACCCCACTGTCAACACACACACACACACACACACACACAAAACACACACACACAAATACAAACTCCCATCTGAGGCCCCCGTGCAGTTCTTTATGCTCCTCACACTAAACAATCAGGTATCAGGCGTGGCTTTTCTGGGTCCCAGCGGGCTGAACAAGACAAAAGACCCCTCAGGAAGAGGCCGTCCACTCATCCTCACTGAGGACGCAGATCTCTCCCTCACAAACGCACACACATCCACACAGGTTCACTGGTATGTACACAGGGTCATGTGTGTTTATAACCTCAGATTACTTATGCACATGTCTTCCAAACTCCAGATTGTCTCCTTCAGCTTCCTCTCAAGATGTTTTCCACACTTTGACACAGTCACATCTGTACCGTATATTCAATATGCTTGTTTCCACACTACAGAAAGACATTCTCATGCTTCCTTCAAACTGAAATATTCTGCATGTCTTATGCATTATATTAATACACATTTCAATAAATTCAGGCTGATATATTTGGTATCCATGAAACCTTTGTGAAAAAGAATTTACTATAAAGTACAGTGGATTTAAACAACATTTGTTTACAAAGATGGACCCACCCAGGTAGAGTTTACAAGATTATAAAAATGAACATGTATATCTATAACACAATACCAAAAGCCTTTCTTATTTGTATAACAGCATTTACATGATGATTCTTTCATTCTGGTTTATGCTGATATGTGCTAAAGCATGTTCTTTTCTGCCTAAATTGCCAAAAATCATGACAGGTATTGTCTGTCAAGTGTTGGAACCACTCAGCTTTTTTCATGCTCCAACAACACAAATCTGGTTGAAATCCACAGCTGGTTCTCTCTGAGGCTTGATAACCTCCCAAAATTCAGTGATTAAAATTATGTTTTTTATTATCTGAGTCTGGTGGAAATGAACAAAGCCCATTTATTAACCTCATTTTATTTGTGGATAAATACCCTACCCATTGTTGGAATTGGAAGGATCCAAGTCCCTCAATCTCTCTTTTATTTTAATGATTTTTCAAATTTGTCCAAAAGGTCCCAAAGAAAAATGTGTAAATGAATCAGAAAAATGTAAAATGAATAAATGACATACTCCAGTGCCTTTTTTAAAAACCTGTCCACTCTATGACTTTAAAGATGAAAATTTACATGTGCTCCATTTTATATTTATAATATTATTTTTAGTATTTATTTTACTTTTTTTTTATTGGTAAGCCTTGCCAATCCCTCTTTTGCGTCTGAGTTTATTTTCAAATTGAAATTATTTTATTTTGTTGCCTGTCTGTATTTTACTGTTTGAAATTTGCTGTAAAATAAATAAATGAATGTGAACATAAGCTACTGTATAACCTTGTACACTGGCGCCCTCGTGTGGTGTAAATATGCAGTTGCAGGTTATTTGCCTTGATTTAGAGATAGAGAAATGTCGATATAAACAAACGTACAACACAAAAAAATAAAGAATAATCTGCTGTAGTTTAAATTAATATCAATTAGGCTCTTTTTAATAATTCCCCTGTGTTTATTCCTCTTCAGTCGCATGATGGCGCTGTATTAACTCTGCTCACCTTTTCGCTGCATCGTGCTTCACGGGAGACTCTTCCGGGTTGTCGTTGACCAGGTGAGAGTTCACAGGGCATGCAGAGGTCGTGTTGTGTGTTTGTTTTTTTGCTCTGAGCTCGTATTTTAGCTCAGCTGGGACCCGTGATGTGATGGCTTTCCTGAGTTTGTTCCTGAGAAGGCAGCTGCTGCCGGCCGCGTCCCACTTCGCCCGGATAGTGAAGCTGGCCCGGCCTCCCTGCGCCGGAGCCCCGCTGAGGAGGCTGCACAGCTCGTCCCGGCTGCGGGTCGGAGAGAAGGGACCGTGGGGGAAGAGCCGGGGGCCGGAGCTGCAGCAGCAGTACCAGCTCACAGACCTCGACAAGGCGGACGCTTTGGTAGGTTCAGGGGAGGAAAATGCTGTATGCTTTGTTAAAACCTAAACTGTAAAATGTCGCAGCTAGTTTTGCTTTCGTTTTCCAGTTGAGACAAATAACTGCAGAATTTGTATCACAGTCCTTGTAAATCCACAATAGACACGTGTTAATAAGAAAACAGATTAAATTAGAGGCTGAAGTTCCTAATGGCTGTCTTTTCTCATTTTCGCAGATGCTGAGAAAGTCCCACGAGACAGGTAACCTAATTTAATTTTTGCTTTTTATTAAACTCTCAAGCTCATAAATCAAAGTTAATATTTATCCAGCAGTAAGTTGCCTTGTAGGTGTGGTACCCTTACAAGAGTAACAAATGGGCTTTGTGTTGCCCTGGTGGACACATCCCAGTTAGTAATGATATAGCAGGTGTTTTACCTTTGACATCATTGTTTGGGTGCAGCCAGAGATTAAACATCTCTTAAGTTCAAAACTGCCCAAAACATTGCATTTAGAAAAACTTAATAAAACATAAATGATGTGTCCTGTAGCTACAATGGCAGCTTAAACCTGTTTGCACTTACAGTAATATGCCCCAGTTGTCTACCTCAGTGATTCAGTGTTGAGTTATGATTTAGTATTTAATAATGACATAACACGACAGTAACAGTGCAGTAAGAAACCAATAGTATAGAACAGGGTTGTGCAATGTGGTTGAAGTCAATATCACAATATGAAACTGCGTATTTTTCCACTGTTGATGTATATAAATGAATGCAAAACCACTTGTTAAACTGATTGCACTGATGTTATTCGCAATGAAGTGTAAAACATAACTAACATAACTCATTTTGTTAGTTTTTAAGTGCAGTTTGGATGTATTGATTTGGAAAACACAATTTGATCACATCATCACATTATGATCGCACTGAATTAACGACAGTATTGATATGTTGCCCCGGCCCTTGTGAGGATTACGAAGGTCAGGGGGGCTCAAACTTTAGTGCCCATCTAACTTTTCATTCAGTGAGCGCAGAATGAAGATGTAATCGTCAGAAGAGAAACAAACGGCGAAGGAGAGAGCGAGAAGGAATTTACTGCAGGGTGGTAGATGTTTATTTTAGCTCTGAGGAGGCAGCAGGGACAGGAGTGTGGGGTGGGTGTAGCGATGAGCAGGCAGCACAGGGAAGAGAGAGAAAGAGCTGTGCAGTCAGTACACTTAATTAATTATAATTAATTGGAAACTTAGTATGGTAGGGACAGGGTGTGTCGAATTAGCCAAGGTGAAAACACCTGTGCAGCTGTGCAGGGCCTTTAATTGATTGCTATTAAACCAATCAAATGTACTTTAGTCCAAAAACGTGAAACATAAAAGATAAAAGACATCTGTGTCATAATTTCTGCTTAAATTATCAATTTTTTGACTGGAGGTTTGGTTGTAAATACTGCAACAGAGTTATTTGGATGTGTACACACGTGTGTATACTGTAGCTGTGTCCCAATTCCACATCTACTACTACTGCTACATACTGAATGTATACAGCTTGGACTATTGTAATTGTCATGTCATACTCTTTTTGTGTTTAGTTTTTAAAAAAAAAATCAATATACTCCACTTTTTTGTCATAACAGGATATGATACTGTATGTTCGCCCATGGACATCAAACTGCAACCTTGGAACTCTACTGCCGATTCAGCTTTACGAAGAGAAAGCAAGCTTTTATAAAAAAAAANNAAAAAAAAAGTATAAAAATCAGAAAGAATCTGTCAACACAAAAATAAATCTATCACACCTTTCTTTATCTATCAACATGTGCATTTTGTTTCAGTGTTTTGCAGCTGTGAGGAGTTCCTCCATTCCCTTTGTGCAGTGCATTGTGGAACAATAGTGTACATAATTTTTGAGTGTGCATACTGACATCTGTTGAGTATACTTAATTTTGTCACTTTTCCAGTGTGAATTTACTTAAAACTTGCCTAGAAATAGTATGTGGTATGGAGTTGGGACAGAGCCTCTGATCTAGGTATGCTTATTGATTAGCATTTCAGGTTCATCTCGGGTCGGGCTGTAACGTGTCAGCTGTTTATTTCTGGCTCTGACTGTTTTGCAGGATTCCTCTCGTGGTTCAGGAACGGTCTGCTGGCGACCGGGATCGGAGTCATCGCGTTTGTGCAGAGCGAAGTGGGACGAGAAGCAGGATATGGTACAGGCCCTCGGCACGTTATGCTAAGCTCTATGGCAGTGCAATAACAAACAGCAGCTTGTGATTCAAGTTCAGTAACAAAGGGTTGCTGCAGTCCTAAATTCTTTAAAACTAGTGGATTTAAGAAAAATAAAACAAGCATTTGAAAATCAATGAACGACCATGAAATAAGTAGAATCTTTTTGAACTGTAGCGTCTAAATACGTCGATATGTTTGAGCTCTTTTTGTCCTAAAATCAATCGCTTTCTAAAAGAACCTTGCAATAGATTTTATTTTTTGATTCAGCAGCAGTTTTAAAATGAATAATTTTGCAAGGATTTCTGCAATAGACCGAAATCATGGGTAAATAAGGAGCCGAGATCCCTGATATCTAGTTGTCAGGGTTATCTGAAGTGCCAGTTTTGAGTGTTAAATTTTTATTAAGCAAGACCTTCATTAAATCATTAAATAGTCATTGAGTTTGATGCACATTAATGTGTGAAAAACCATGAAAACAAAACTTACTAGCCGTGGTACTGAATTAAGTCATGAGGTTAACATTATTTATGTCAGAATAAAAGCGCGGTCCATTACTTACATGAACATGGGCACACCGGTAGAGATGAGGACTATATATTCTATTTAAATCATTATGTAGATTAGGAAATATTCTATTTTATCTTTTACTTTCACTCAGTTAGTTAAGAGAACATGTAGATCCAACCTGTCTCCATCTCAGATTTAATTACAGTGTGAGAAAATGAATTGGATCTCTACAATAAAACCATGCCAATCTGTTTTTCCTCAGCCTTCTTTATCCTGGGAGGTGTGTGCGTGTCGTTTGGCGGCGCCTCGTACATTGGCAGCCTTTTCGCCCTGCGGAGGATGATGCTGCTGTCTGTGCCAGCGCTGCTGCTTCAGAGCGCCGCGGTGGGCAGCGTCGCCCTCTTCTGGCTCTGCGCGGTATCCCTCTACATCGGCCGCCTGGAGGTGGAGATCATCCACGAGGAGGAGGAGGGAGAGGATGAGGAAGAGTGCCGGGAGTGCCGGGAGAGGCGCGAACACCGGGGTTACCGTGGCTCCCATGACAGCCGACATCATGACAGTGAGGACAGTGACGGCAAGGGGCCGAACAAGTAGACGCCTTGGGTGGAGAGTGGAAGGGTGTGTGTGTGTTGCTTTGATTCAGGGTTTCCCCTTATTTGTGTGTGTGTGTGTGAGTGTGAGCAGCCTACATCTTCATATGTAGGCTGCGTGAATCTAAAGATAAAGATGATCCATTGTTACACTGATGTAAAGATTATTGTTGAGGTGAAGAGAGACTTTCAGACCTTTTGGAAAACTGGTCAGAGAATGCTGAAAATTTGGGAGTTTGACTACGTTCACTTCTGGTGAATAAATCTACTTTTTTTGTAAGATTTCTTATTATCAGACATATTCAAAGCTGCTTCACTTCCACCATCAATCTGTCTGAAAATTGTATTAATTTTTTTAAATTATTATTATCATTTACATCCTCACAGACACACTGCAAAGACAACCATATGTTTGTTCAGTTATGCTTGTCACTGCACTGTATGCAATCCTTTTCTCAGCCAACTATTGCTGTTTGTCTCATCATCTTGTTCAACATAATTAACTGTGATTGAATACTTGAAGTGTTCATTAAAGTCTTGAAATAAGAGGAGCTGGTTGTGAACTGCTGTGAGATCTAGAAAGAATCAACATACTGTGTGCACATTTCAGGTCTGTCTTTTTTTTAATTGCAAATCAATGAGGGCTTAGAATATATTTTTACAGAGGTTTAAATTACCCTGTGAAGTACATTTTTTTTATTTTGTTTTGTAAGGGCAATAGCACTTTTGTCAGTTTTTGTTTGTCATCATAGTAAATGTAGACTTTTGGAAACAAAGAGTATTTTTCACAGCTTTTTCTGTGGTTATATATTTGCTCGATATTGTTGATATACATGTGCAGTACCTAAATGTAACCACTTTTTCACCCTTTGAGTGAATTTCACAGCCTCTGGTGACTATAATTGCTGTCTTAATGGGTCTTAATGGATGTAAAGAATAGCTGATAGTGTGGAAAAGTTGATAACGTTGAGTTTGTGTGTGGAAGTGGGGTTCACTATTGTTTACTTCTGTTTGTGTGCGCACCACTTTCAATACTACTGTACATACAGTAATAAAACGAAAAGAAATCTGCCAAACTTCAGTGTGTGCTTGTTTTGCTTTCACATTTAAATAGACCAGTGGTCCAGTGATTCATGACCCCTCCCAAGAGGTCACCAGATAAATCTGAGGGTTATGTCATGGTTAGCAGAATCACAAAGACAAAGAAACGGTTCTGCTCCACAAAAAGATATTCACGTTTTTATAACTTTTCTCTAATATTAACATTTTTAATAGAAATACTGGATTATTATACCTGTCCAAGGGTCGCAAGTAGATATTGATTCATTTCAAAGGGTGATAGGGCCAAAAAGTTCTCATTATAATAAGTTATTATTATTGTTTCTTGGTAATATGATTAATAAAAGGCATAACTGAGAAGGGTCCTGAGTTTATGACCCAATCTTAATTATTTTAGTTTATATTATGCTAACTAACATGATGCATATTCCTAAATAAATTTGTGTTTAATGAAGATACCACAAACCAATTGACACATAAAACTTGGGGCCATGTAGTATTTTTCCAGCACAGGAGTACAGGTTGGTTACTTGATAATGAAGCTGCTGTTTATAGAATATTGCACTGGACATGATGGGAGCTTGGAGGCAACAGGGCACATACATAATGCACAGAAAGGTGGGGGTCAACAGGGGCCCCCTAACTGGTTAATCTGGCCGTGGTCCCACTGACACCCTTCTTGAGCAGACACCAAGAGAAGGTCTCTAAATTCATTTTGTCATTTAAAAAATGCTGTTTAAAAAGTCTTCTCCACACAATCAGCAGTAAAGTTGTCTTCTTCATGTATATTTTAATTTAAGGAATGTCAACTCCTCCAAGTTTGATGAAACTGATAAATTCCCAGAAAAAGTACAGAGGACATGACCTCGCTGTCTCCTCACTATGAGCTGGAGCCCTGGTGGGGACACAGGGACATTAAGTAGATCTGAAAGCACTCGTACAGAGAACGCACACTCGATAATTAAACACCTACTTACACTCTCATCAAAAAACAAAATGTGCAAACATCTCTTTCCTGGATCTTTAATACAAAGAAATCTTCAGTTGCAGCTAATTAGCACAAATAAAGACCTCCACCTGTAACCCAATGCCTCATAAGAAGTTGTCATATTTTTAGGATTATGCAAACAAGGCCCACTTTAATGTGTGCTGAGTGCTGTCAGAGTCAGTGGTAGCTCTCCCTACTGTGGGAGCCAAAAGATGTACAAACTGTCCACACACACGCTGTACATGCATAATTCTTATAATGAGCTGCTCATGTGCGAGCGTGTATGAATGTATGAACTGAACTGAGCAGCATGTGGTTGTTTCTGCGTGTGTGTGGGAGTGTTGGTGATGGTGGGGTTTTGTCTGTGATAACTATCACTGACTGGGTTAGGGCGAAGGTCCGTGATATCTCCCAGCCATCGACACAGTGTTGCTGTCGAGACTCACCTCAGAGTCACCCTCTCTTCCTCTCCTCCTCTCTCCTGCGCTCTCGCTCCCCTCTCCTCCCGCCTCTCCTCCGCTGATTCCCAGGGCGTTTTCGGTGCAGTTGTGTTTCACATGCAGGGTGTGTCTAGATGGCTGCTGCAGTGTGACCAGCACCCCGCCTCCTCCCTCCGTTGCTCTCTCCCTCAGATCCTCTTCTACCCTTTCGCCCTCGAGTCCTTTTTCTTTCTGGACTCCTCCTCACGTTCGCGTCTCCTCCCCTCCCTCCTCTCGTCTCCTCTCCCCTTCTCTCCTCCGCGGCTGCATCTGACTGCACAGGTCTGTTTGGCATGCAGGAGGCTCCCGAGGCCTGGCGCGTCTAAAGGGCAGGGCGCCCAGAGGCAGGAGACGCGCCCTCACTGACAAACACCATCTACCCCGAGACCTCGAGCAGCTACAGAAACCACAACACCAGCCACAGCTCCGAGTCCAGGTCCGGCCTCATACATCTCCAAACCTTGAGCTGCACAGTCACACCCTCGGCCCTGAAAGTAGCAGCCATAACCTCTGCTTATTTTGAGAGCAGATTGCTCATCTGCTCTCAGGTGTTAAATGCCACGCGTATGGATCAAAGAATCTGCCTTGCATTAAGTGAGGATTGGTCTTCTCCTGGCTGAGAGGAGAAAGAGGAGATTGTTGGGAAACACTGACAACGATGAAAATATTAGAGGTAGCAGAGGAAGGATGGAGAGAGTTGTGGAGGTGCAGTAAGCCCATGTCAGGTGGAAGATGTCTGGGTGTCTCCCTCCATCCCTCACTCTATTATTCCTACCCATATTTTTACTCTTTCAAATGCATTTACATGTGCTAAGGTATTTCCCCCGGGAGCGCGACTCCAATTCAGGGGGTAAGATAAGCCATCAAAGTTGGTGACAGAGAGGGCATATGGGTGACTCAATGACAGGCTGAGTGGAAGACAGTCAGGAGAGCTGTCGTGACTTGTGCACACACACACACATGCACATTGAGACAAATAGCACACAATGATTTCAACTCTGCAAGCTGCACCTTTACTATATTTAAAGACTGTACTCCACAGAAAAGAAGATGTAAAGAAGAAACCAGAGGTTATTGTGCAGCACATCAGCACACACACACCCACTCATACAGTACATACGGTTTTGCACGTACAATGGCATTTTCTCCCCAACAACTGCTCTTGTTTAGTATGCGCTTCCTTTGGTCTTGAGGAGGAATGATCCTCACTCTAATGAACTAGGGCCTGCCACTTGAATGTAAAACAGGATTTAACCCGTCTTCAATGTCAGAGCCCCTCCCTGGGGCTGCTTCAGACAACACACACACACTCGCAAATTCATGGAGATGCACACACACACACATACGCGCACAGACACACACACACACACACACACACACACACACACACATATGATGATGCATGCCCACATATAGTCTCTCATAAGTGAGACACTCTCCATGTACTCTCGGTGCTATTGTGTTCGTTTCAGATGAATGTAAAGTCTTTGCTGGATCCAACACACTCGAGCGATGTCCTGCTTCACGTTAGGGTCGCTCTGACCTGCTCCACAATTTACTTTTTTTTNNTTTTTTACTAAGGATCAATATTATTGTGTTTTATTGTGTGTTTTATTTTGTTTTGTCCACTCCAGGCAAATGCAAGATCGCCCACCTGCTTTGATGATGACACACAACTACCCGCAGTGACAACAGACGTCTTTTATGTTTATTCTACCACTGATTTATCCCTCATGTTTGCTATTCCTGGCTGTGTGTTAGTTGAAATGTCTCGCACATATAGTGAAAGTACAATAAATGTCTGTTGTATGCCTGAAATGTTGACGTTTTATGAAGGAGATGCATGTTAGTAACTGATATTAAGACAAATCTACTGTATGCAAATGTAAGTGAGGAACAAACTTGTTTACCTTAAAATATTTGTGCCTAATGATCTATTTGAATCACATATAAAACCTGTATTAACTATGTAAAAAATACATTGAATAATGCCATTTCATAGATCTTAATTGTTGAATTTACCGTATGTGCTGCACCAAATAAAGAAACAACAAAGCCTTGAGTTGTGCTCCTCTACTGGAATATTTTATTGTTATCGTCATCTGTATCACTGTTTTTCTTTTTACATTTGTTCATTTTATTTGATGAGTGGGTGGGAGTATTCACAAAGATGGGAGGATAACGTTAGATTCACAGTGATGGGCAAAAGGGTTAGCTATTTAATTCAACCAAAACAAAACAACATACACACTTGTACAAGCAAGCGCACACGCACGCAATCACACGTTATACCATTAAACACCCGAGAATATGTGCGCTCACACATATTTGTATGTGACAGCTACAGTATGGGTGTGTAGTGCACATCGGATCTGAACGTTTAGAAATGTTTTTTCCTTCTTTTTTTTCCTGTCAGACATCAGAACATCGGAGATTTCCACATAAACTGAGCCTTCAGATCAGACAGTCGGCCGTCATCTCAATTTAGAAGCAAAACAAAAGCAACTTACATACAGTGTCCGGCATTATGGCATCATTTTGAAGACTTTATTTTCAACAGATTCTATATATTTAGGTGTATTTTGATCATATGATAAATCAATCTGAAGGACTTTATTCCAAAGTGCTAGAGAATTATCTGATGTTTATATCATTGATTATTGTGTGTGTGTGTGTGTGTGTGTGTGTGTGTGTGTGTGTGTGTATCCTCACATTTTTTTAATAATGCATTTAGACATCAACATTTTGTCAGAAAAGGTCACATTTTCAAATGTTAAATATCACATTTTGGAATGAATATTCTCAATTGTTTGAGTATCTTTTAGGCAGCCAGTAAATTGTTTGTGACTCACTTCAGTTCCAATGGGACATGAAATACTCTGAGCACTCATTTATGATGTTATTTCATATAAAAAGTGTTTAGTGTTTGTTTGTTTTTTTCACTCCTGAGAGGAATTCCAATCAATCGGTGTGAAACAGAAATTTAAAGTGTTTTATATTCACACTTTTTTAATTTATTTAAAACTTTATTTCCAGTTGACTGAACTGAACTAAAACCAATATCAGAACAATTCTGTTGTTTTATTGACCTGTAATGGTCGTCTTTTAATGACCACGTGTGGTCTGTTTATTTATCCCCTCTACTACACCGTGGTCAGGCTATGATATTAGTGACCGCTCTTGCATTGTTTTCTGTTTTAACAGGGTCACACAGTGAGAGTTAAGTGATGAAGTGCTTTGAGTTCACACCAGAACAAATTTCAGTAAGTGCTCAGAAAAACACAGGTTTAAATGCTAATAAACACTTCCATCCAGCCCCATTTCCCCTCCTAAAAAAAACATTTCCAGAAATATATTTTTTAGAAAATAATAAAAAAAAAAGGTATTTGGATGATATTGTACATCCAATAAAACCACATTATTCTGTCTGTCTAGACACATTTTTCACACCATCCTTCCATCTGTTTTTATCTGCTGAAAAAAAAATCAAAAATCAATAAAAACCTTAAAAAATAAAACAACAAGAATATGGCTTTCATACACAAACACAACCGCAGCATCATACAGAATATACTATAATTAATACTCAGTTAAACAAATGACCTTCCTATAATCAAACAACAGAAATAACGTCCTGTCTGCATTGCATTTTCTTCCCTTATACATAATGGAATGTCTGGGACTACATTATTCATATTTTTGTCCCAACAGTGTGCTTTAAGTATGGCTGACTGATGAATACTTTGATTTTTTTATTATTATTATTATTTTGAATCTTAATACAAAAACACCAGAGGGTTGTCTCCATCTATTTAAACCCTATAATCAAATTCTCACCTGGATCTCAGTGTAAGAGATGATTTGTATAATACTGCAATAATAAAAATTTATATTCCAAAGTCACTTTCAGTCCTACAGACAAGTGTCCATCTCTTTCTACTGGCTTCAGGGTTAATTGGGTTAATTGGAGTGACAGTGAGGAGGATGTGAGCTGAGGGTCTTTATGGTTTTGTCTCTATATACAATATGGCTTCTCTGAGTGGAAGAGACACAGAAATCAACACAGTCATCTAGAGAAAGACACAGAGCAGAGTTCATTATTGTTGTAGAGACGGAAAGTCTTGAGGGACAACCAGTCAAAAGTTTCCATGTCCCGTTTTCTCCGAGAGTCACTGTCACTTGTCCACAACAGGCAGACACAATAATTCCCTATGGCAGCGACTTGTCACATATTTTAGATCGCAGTTATTCAACTCATTGTCCAATTAGTAACGTCCTTAGAGGCTTAATGTTCTGCCACTTCTGTCTCTCCTGCCCTTTTCAATGTCTCTCTTTCTGGTCTGTCACTCCTCTCCGTCCTTCATTTTTATCTTCTCCTCTCACCTCCTCCCCTCTGAGTCTCAGTCCTCCTCAGAGCCTGCAGCCCCCCTCAGTCCATTCATACAGAAGGGCAGGCCGGAGGAGAAAGGGCTGTCAGACGGGGAGAAACCACTGAAGGGTGGCAAGCCGGCCAAGCGCTGTAGGTGGGGGAAGAAGGCTGGCGGGGGTCCCTTGTGGTGGTCCGAGCGTAGCTGTAGGCCATCGCTGTGTCCCGCGCCGTGGTGGTGGGAGGGGGGCAGCTCAGGTGGAGCGTAGCGGATAGTGCTGGGAGCGTAGAGGCTCTGAGGGCCCTGCGGGCCAAGGGCAAGGGGGTGGAAGAGGACCCGCCCCGCTGCGCCGCCTGCAGCCAGTCTCTGGAGCAGCTCAAAGTCAGGACCACTACCTGCACCTCCACCGCTCCGACTGACCGCCCCCGACACAGCCCTCTCATCACGGGGCAGCGGGGAGGACACGGACATGGCGGGGGACAAGGCCGGGGACGGGGGAGTGAACAACCCTTTTGGAGGTGCCTCACTGCTGGAAGAAGAGTCGGGGATCGGGGTGGTGGGGCTGTCGCCGTTGAGGCTGCTGGAGGGTGTGTGAGCATGTGAGGGTTGGGGCTGGGTGGTGTGTGTGTGCGAGGTGGAGGTTTGCGTGTGTGACCCCCAGCGCCCCCCGGTGGTCAGGGCTTCGTGTTCAGTCTTGATGCTGGGGCTGCCAGGCAGGGGAGACGGGGTCACTACGCTCTTTAGCTGCTGGATCACAGCCCGGCCGTTGTGCACCCTGCACCCCCTCTCCCCTCTTGTCGGGGTGTCTCCTCCCCTACTCTGTTTCCCTCCTCCCCCGCCGTCTTCCTGTTTCAATCTGTCACTGTCTCCCCCCTGGTCCCACTCAGTCTCTTCCTCCTCCTCCCCCTCGCTTTCGCTAGCCAGGTCAGAGGAGGCTGATACACTCTCCTCCGCATGACGGAGCTCCTCCAGTCGGCGACGGGTTTCGGGAGGAGCGCCCTCGGGGTCGGACCTCAGCAGGCGCTTCCTCCTGTCCTCTGATTGGATGGTGGCGGCGGTGAATTTGTCTCTGCCTTTAGTGTCAGGGTCACTCTTCCCCACTGAGCTCTTCACTGGCTGCGAACCTGAGGAGGAAAGGAGATTTTTATGATAAGCAGAGGTGCAGGCAGGTGTTTCTGTGCGTCAGTGGGCATCATGGGAAGGTAATAATGTGTGTGTAGCATCCTACCTCGGGCCTGTGGGGAGCTGTCGGTGGGGGACGAGCTAACTCGAAGTCGCTCTGCTCTTACGTTCTCTGGCAGCTGCAATAGATCCAGGGGAGTGTCGGGCAACTCTGTTCGACTGGATGTGAAAATGGAAAAGGAGAAAAGGTGGATGTAAACACAAATGATCATCTACCACTTAAAGCCACTTACAGCTTTAAAAAAAAAAAAAACACTAGTGCCGTGCTGATTTGAGTGAATACTTAGAGATGGAAACAACATATAATCAGCCTAATAACAACTTCCAATAGCCAAACTGCCTCACACCCTTCTAACCTCCACCTAACACATACCCGATTCTACCAAACAACAGCCCTCATCACACATACACAAGCACTGATGCACAAACAGACAGACCGCGCCCTTCAAGACACACACACAGACACACACACTCTATGCCCCACTCAGCAGCCCACCTATACACAGTTAAGCTCAGACAAGGAGGAGGCTGTTGGAGAAGTTAATGAGCTCTTGTAATTACAGCACTAATTAACTAAAACACCATTCAGCCCCAAAATTCTGACATCCATTTGTTGTAATTATATAGCTTCAGTCCAATTAGCATTGAAATTCAGCCTACTCCTCTTGTTTTTGTCTGACTGCTCTGTCGCTGTGCACGCATTTTTGTTATGTACTGTATTTGTGCATGTGTGTGTGTGTGTGTGTGTGTACAATGAGTTAATTTGCGTCAGTGTCTGGGTGAATACGTGTGTGTGTGTATAGGAGAGGGAAATAAGGGAAAAGAACATTTTGTCGAGGTTACTGCAGTCGCTGTGCCTGCGCAGTAAATAAACAAAGCCTTAAACTAAAGTAATACTACATTTAAAGGGTAATTTAAACTTAACAGAACCAAGGGGCAGAGTCTTGAATTCTCCTTAATCAGTTTCAACGCCCTCTTATAAGATCACATCTGCCAATTCAGAGTAACAACATTAAATAGTGATTAAATAATGCTGTATTGTTGTTTACAGACAGCTGAAACAAACTGCTGAAGACTCTGCAAGAGTAAAGATTTGAACCTGTACAAAAATAAATAAATAATAAAAATTAGACAAAAAAAGGAAAGTGATTCATCAAAAAATTCAAACAATTGGACTGCCTCTCACATCAATATGCACTGTGCAAGCTTGTAAAGCTCTGGGTTATGTTCGACAATTGAATTAACTCACTAAAATAATAAGAATCTGCTTTGTATTGGTTGCCATAACAATTGTAATTGGAAAAGTAGTCAGCAGTTAAATAAAAGGGGATTCTGTTTTTAGGGGGAAAAAAAATCTTCAGATAACTAAAATCTTTGTCAATTCATAACTGCAACTAAAATTTGAGTTATCTTTAAAATTTATATTAAAATGTAAAATAACTATTAGCTTTTTAACTATTAACATTAATGTGCTTTTCTTTGATGTACTATTTTGAAAGTATCCTCATCAGTTTTCTCATAAGTTGGAGGGAGTGAAACTCGTCCAATAATCCCTCTGCATTTCATCATCTATCCCTTCAAAGGATCTCTGTACACAGTATGGTGCCTGCATATATAAACTTGCTTCATATCAGCAGTCCTGGAGTGCAGACTGTGGCTCTGCTGTGTCTGTACTGACCTCAGGACATAATTGACCCAGATGACGTTGCGTTCGTGGGGGGCTTTGTGGTTGATGGAGACGGTGGCAGTGGACTGGATCCACAGGTAGCCTCCTCTCCTCTGGAGCCAACGGTAGTAACCGGTCACCACCTGGCCTTTCCTCAGCACTGGGAGGAGACGGGTGGGAGGTGGAAAGAAAGGATGTTAAACAGGATACGGGAGATGAGAGGAGGGAAGAGGGACAGAGAAGAAGCCCGTTATTGGTTCGGCAGTTCATGATGATGGCAGCAGAGGGCGCCTATCACAACAGGACAGGGTGAGATTTCAACAGGCTCTCCTTGATTCATCAAGTTCAGACACTGTGTAGAATAAAGAGGGGTGGGGATGCATTTCATATACTACATATGCATATGGGTGTGACTCACAGTCCTCATGGCTCTGCCGGAGGTTTTCCAGGTCTTCTACGTGGATGAAGTGGTAACAGGTATGTCCCACAACCTCTGCTGGGGTCAGATCCATATACTCTGAGATCCTGTAAAGAAATGTGAAAAAACAAAAAAAACAAAAACACATTTGTCTACTAAGCAGAAGCAGATGTGTCTTCAAAAACCACCACCTGGCAGGATGCTCTGCCAACTACTCATGAAAAAACATGCAGGAGCACTCCGAAAAGCAATGCAATACTTAACACATTTTTTAAAAAATATGCAGAGACACTTATTTGTATGTATTCAATGTCCACACAGCTAAACTTCAAAACACGGACAAAAACCTTTACCTGTTCTCGCAATATGTGACCTGTAGGTCCATGTTCACTCGGAAGACAAACATTTGGCTCTCCATGCGGACTTCATTAAGTGTGGAGGGCGGGAGTGTGTGCGCCAGTGCAACCAAACCCATCGGTCGACGCACTGAGCGCGTGGAGCCCGGCACGAGTGCGGGGCGGCAGCGGATTCGTCCGGTCACGTGGATCACCTGACAAACAGAAGACAACAGTGTGTGTTTCTTCCACACAAGGCCAATTTTTGCAGGACAAAATAAGAATCACATGGACTTTAAAATTGAGTGGTGCATTGCAAGATGGTTACACAATCCAGGAGGATGAAAATAACAATAACAACAAGAGAAACTAAATATAACCTTCATCAATATATATTTAACATAAACACAAAACAAAGTCAGATTCCAAGCTAAAGAATGCAGCAGCTGTGGTATTACAGCAGTGAGTGCAGTAAACTGTTATGTGCAGTGGTCCAGTGTGAAATAAGGTCACAGCCATAAAACTCACTGAAAACGACCAACTTGACAGCGCTATGAAACATTGGCCGTGCTAAACTAAATGACAAGGCTCTGCTTGTTATTTTACCCTCCCAAGAACGAGCAGGTAAATAGGAAAGTATGCATGATACAAGGTGTGTTTTCAAATTATGATGAATTATTTCCTTATTATTTCTACCTTGTATCCAGAAGACTTGACGTGCAGGCCTCTTTTGGTGAGCGTGGACTTCATGCGGATGAAGAAGCCGCGATCAGGAGGATCGTCAGCGGGAGAATGAGGACTAGACGGGGCTGTTGAGGATGAGAGAAGAAGAGGTAAAACAACTTCATTTTCACTTTGTTTTTGTTGTTTTGATGATGCAAATTGAGGTCACTCAATGTAACAAAAATAATCTTAATTTTTCAGTGAGCTTTTTTCTCTATAAATTGACAGCATAAACAGTACCAGGTTCAGGGGTACCAGCTAAGGAGGAGGTGGATGCAGAACTGGAGGCGCTCTCAGGGCCTGTGTGGCAGCCGGCCTCGGCCCTCAGATGTGGCCTGATTCCCAGCCGCTCGGCCATCTCGACGTGGTCCGCTGGGTGGATGTAGTCAAACACACTGCTGCCGGTCAGCTCCACCTGAGGAGAAACACATACGCTGATCAAAAAACAGAAGCTTAGGGCACAAAACACACACACACAGGAAAAATCAATATACGTTATGACAGGAAAATGAAAGCGCTGCTCTGGGTTACAACTCAACAAGGAGTGTTGGAGGTTGTAAGACATTCCCACGCACACACACACACACACATGCGCATACATTTAAGTCCAGTCTCAGAGGAGCAAGTGACTACAGTATTACACAAATAAAACCAGGGGAAATAAAAATCAATTGTATTTGCTGATTAAAAACAGGTGAACTCCAAGTATCTCCAAAGGTCACATTACTATTCTTCTTCCTCATGTCCCTCCCTGCTCCTTCATTCAGTTACAGTCTATCCCAGCAGGCATAAAGAGCAACGCAACAGCTCATACAGCTCTATATGATCCTATCATCATAATGCATCATCGTCGCATCTCTAATCATTTAAAGGTAATAGTGGCGCTGCTCTTGCATGGCATCCATAAAAGCAGCACAATCGGAGCAGATGTGATTCCATCTGAAGCTGTATAAATGAGTGTGTGTGTGAGAGAGAGAGAGAGAGCATGCATGCTTACACACGTGTATGCAGCTTCTATTACATCTGTGAATGCGTGTGTGTGCGTCTGTGCATGCGTGTGCCAATACCATTCCATCTGATAAAGCCGTGGCTGCAGCAGCCTCACACCCTTGTCTGTAGGACACAGCCATTTATTACCGGATTAGAGCCATTTACTGCAGGCTTTATGGGAGCTTCAGCAGGCCCTCAAGGACATCACAGCCGGGGCAGAGGAAGAAGTGGGAGCGGGGAAGGCGGGAGCGGAGGAATGGGAGCGGTGGACGATGAGTGAACAGAGAGGGGTAAAGATGGAGGAAACCCCATCGAGTGAGGGAGGATAAGAGAAGGGATACAGCTTCTTAGTCCCAGACATGCAGAGTTTAATCTCTTGGGGGATGCCCTGTTTTTTTGTAATTGTGCCACCTATAATAAACATATTACTGAATACTAGATTTGATAGGCACCATATGGAGTAATTTCCATACATACTGTAAAAAATGTACCTATTTTGATATCTATTTAGGCATTTTAAGGCCCAATATATAAATAATATATTTTTTTGCCTTTATTTGATAGTGACAGTAGAGATAAAGAAAAAAATTCAGAGAAAGAGAGGTGTACAAAATGAAAAAAAGGTTTCCAGCTGCAAATGCACCACGGAGGTTGCAGTCATAATGTATGCATCTTAACCACTACGCCACTGGACGCCCTGATATACAAGTTTTAAAGGCCTCATCAATTCAAATACTGAGCGCAGACATATGAAATGTGTAGACTTCAAATGCATACATAGTTTAAGGACAGTGAAATGAAAAATACATTTCCAAGTTCTAATCCAATGTCCCTGCTAATTATAGGTATTTTTACAACAAAATCTCTCTTTTCTCTTCCTGAAAAACTTAAAAATATCTTTGATGACTTATCTTGAACTCTGGGGCGAAATTTATCAAGTCAAGTGTGATTTGGAGTGACTGTAGCTAACCCCACCCATCATATAAAACGGCACTTGCCTGCACTAGGTCGTAGTAGCCAAAGTGACAGAGAGATTCTCTGGTAGTGGCTAGCAGAGTATTATCATAGCAGGCCGAGTGTGTTTGGATCTCAGTTGGCAAAAACTTTGTTTACGTTTCCTAAGAATGTGGTTGAGGTCAAATGTATTCATTTCTCCCTCGTCCTCCTTCTCCTGATCTGACAGCAGGTGTGGGTGGATGCAAACAGCTCTCTGAGATTTTATTTAAATTCCTTTTGTAACTATACCCATCCCACATAAAGTGTTTCCTCTAACTTCTGTTTCACTGTGACTTTAAACCTGCAATAACTGATGTTTTGGCCACATTGACATGACATCACGATTTGAGTTGTAACTTGTCACAAAACATTTGCCTATGTAAAAATCCAGCAGTTACGGAGCAACATTATCATATATTTGGAGTCATGTTTCTGGCCACCTGATGAATGTCAGTCCAATTCACTCATTAGCTCTGCTTTTGGTCTCTACCAACTCCTGAGGGAAATATCTGGCTCTTCATCTGCTAAATGCTCCACTATGTTCAGCAGCTAGTTGCTAACTTTGTCTGTCTGCTGTTTGGTGCTGAGCAGGTAGTGTACAGTGGGTTTTTAGAGCTTTCTTCACTGAAAACAGCTGCCTGCTGCGGTCGTCAACAACACTATGAGAGAGGCCAGAGTGAACCAAAACAGTAAAGCTGTGGGCCGGACAGCTAAACAATGAGCTGAAACTCACTGTAAAGCTCCGTAAAGTCGAGGGGAGCTGCAGATTCAGGTGATATTGCTCTGTACTGCAGGGTCATCACTATGAGCGACCCCTTTCACATCCTCAAATTGTTTTCACTTTGTCATTTGATACGTTATTATTATAAAATCACTGATTATAGCTGCTTTAAGTTGTTTTGGCATAAATAGCACCATCAATCGAAGATGACGGTTGCAAGACAAAGAGGATCAAAATGAGCACTGTAACTCTTGCTTAAGAAAAAGTGTATCTCCCAATTCTTTTTAATTCTATAAAACATCCTTTAAAGGTAATGGTCGATAATGTTTAAGGCCCCAAAAATAAATATCCTGCGTATTAAAGGTATTAAAGGCTACATTGAAAGCTTCACAATACCCTGAAGTGTTTTTTTTTCCTGATCCCTCATCTCTTCACTATGCGAATATAATGTCAGCAGTGTAATTAATAGGATTTTTTTGCCGCGTTCCTTTTGATTCTTACATCAAAAATCACTCGTTCATTAATGTTTTAAAAATGTTAAAACATCGCATCTACGCATTAAGACAAATAAATGGACTAGGTTTGGTTTCTAAAACTCTGGATGAACGCTGCTTTAGGGATCTTTTATTACTGATTATATCTGTCTATCTATCTATCTATCTATCTGGGGTCAAGGTGTCTGTGTTTTATGAATAACGATTCTTTTGCAAAGGGAATTCTTGTCGTTTTTAAACAAGGACTAAATTTACCTCTGCTCAGAACACTGGACCGGCCATCTGAAAGAGACACAATCCCCTGGCCCTGTGGTATTGGAAAACAAGGTAGAGAGACAAACAGGTCCTTATGGGCTTTACCGGGCTTAAGACCTATCCGAATAATATCACTCCATCACAGGCAGGAGGGAGGGATTGAAAAAAGATCAGACAGAAATGAGAAGATGAGAAAGAGACGGAGCGATTGAGAGGATGAGTCAGGCTCAGACATAAAAACAGGTATAGGATGTGGCGCGAAGGGAGACGTGAGGAGAGACCGAGATCATTCAAATATCCCTGAGTGTGTGTGTGTGTGTATGCAACCACACGGCGCGCCTCTGTTTCTCTGCGTATGTGACTAGACTGTCTGTTTTTGTGTCTCCACGCGTCATTGTGTGTCATTGTTTGTGTGAGTAGTTGTCTGTCAGTGCATCTGCGTGAACCTGTGTGTGTGTGTGTGTGTGTGTGTGTGTGTGTGTGCAGACATGCACGTGCATGTATGTATGGCAGTGTGGTAGGGATGAGGGGGAGGAGGAGGGCAGCAAGCAGGGGAAGGAGAGACATGATATAAATAATAGCAGGGGGCTTTAATATGTATGAGGCATCCGGGCAGTGGTCCACAACACACTCTCAGCCCTCAGCCCTCACTGACTGATGGGAGAGGAGAGAAGGAGGGAGGGGAAGAGGGGGGAGGGGGAGCGGGGGCTGCATACTAACCATTCCCAGATCAATTCTCTCCTCCCTTAATCTACCATCCTTCCTCCCTTCTCTTTACCCCATTTATCCCTTTTCTTTCTCCTCCCAGCCCATACTCTTACTTCTCCATCCTTTCCATCTCTCCTCCCTCCAATTCTTCATCTACTCAAGCCTTTGTCTCCTCTTCCTCTCCTCCATCCCTCCTTCTCTTCCATCCTCTACTTCCTCCCACGCCCCCCCCCCCC
>NTHP01000183.1:706669-725117 GCA_003416845.1 Oplegnathus fasciatus
TGCTATGTGGCATTCCCGGGTTTATCCCCGTGCTTCCGGCCTGGAGACCCGGTGAGAAGAAAAATGATACCTGGAGGCGCCAGGGGAGTGGGCGGCAGGCTGTGCCCTTGGTCAAGGTGCCTGACCTGGGCTAAGCCGGCTAAGCAACCCCCCTGTCAGGGGAGAAGCCCAGGGTGTAAGCCAGGGCAGAGGGGTCAGACAGGGGGGACAGGAGACGGCAGGGCAGGGGCGGTCCACGGGGGCGACATGCCCTCTAACACAAACCACCAGTTACACTTTTTCACTCAGAACATCGTTTGTTTGTCTGTCCTTCCTCCCTCCCCTGTGTCCGCCTCCACTCGCCAACAAAGCATATCGAAGTGTCTTTGCCCTCTCCCTCCCACCTTTCCCTTCTCTCTTTTTGTATGTTTTTCTTTCTCGATGTATGTGTCCATAAACACACTATGTACTCCCTCTCATATATACCCCCTAACTCATCTCCTCAACTCCTAACTCTATCTGCCCTTTCTGGCTGTCTCTCTTTCTCATCATAAACCCCTTCCATCCCCGCTCGCTCTCATCTTTTCGAGAAGGTAAACGTGGCACTGTATGTTCAAGGTTTTGAACGTAATCTTCGATCATAAATAATTTCATTAGAATGCTGATGGCTTAGGCCCTGTTTGAGTAGATGTGATGGGTTAGGCCATCTGCTCAGCTGATAAGAACAGCTCTGTTTTATTAGCATCTCCACCAAAGCCTCGGCTGTCTTGTTTACCTAGGCAATCCCAAGGCGAATTTCATTCCTACTGCACATTTAAACTCTATTTACACACCCAGACTCTCCCTCTCCTCTTTACCACTGTCTCTCTTTCTCTCCCATATTCTTCCCCTTTGTTTTCTTTCTCTCTCGTAATTGTCTGTCTGGTTCTATATGTTTCTCTCTGTCTCTCTGTATCTTCCTTTTTGTTCTGGCTTCTGGCTTCCACCTCCCTATCTTACTGTTTTGGCTGGTTGTCTTTTAATTTTTTTTGCTCTTTTTGTTTTAATCTATATGTGTGAGTGTGTGTGCATTATTTATGTATTTGTCTTTGCAAAGTGAGGACCCAAGAAACTCCATGGCAGGTGCAAACAACCAACTCTTGTCCTGATTTTACATTCAAACAGTCTGTCGTACCTAATACAATACTCTCATGCCCATATGAACATTAAAAGAGTCATTGGCCACCATAATCATTCCTCCTCTCCATACTGGCTGTGAAGAGAACTCTTCCTAATGTGGAGCCTATGCACATAGTTGTCGAAGCTGACGTGCCCCTCCTCAAAAATATAAGTGCACGTTAAAGCTATGGTGGCTACAAAGATACCACGTGGAGATTGTAAGAACTGTGATTAGTCAGCATGGACGACTTGTGTTTTATCCGACGTTTCCTACACCGTTCGAGACTACTGATAATGAACACCACATTAAAGAGTGACTTAACACCCCCCAGGAAAAACTTGTTTTTTACCAACCTCCTGTGGTTTAACTTCTCACCTTACGGCAGTGATGTACAAGTGCACTCCAGGGTGTGTCAGTACACATCACTGTCAGGTGTGGTTACAGGTATGACAAAGCACATCTCTGACCACACTCTAAGTTATTCTTTGAACAAAACCCTAACTTATTTGGAAAAGGAAATGAAGGCAAATGGTTAAATTATTATTATCAGTGATGCTTGGTGTGGACAGAGGTAAAACAGGCTTGAAACTTTCAACCAAGAGGACAGTAAAACATCGCTTTTCAGCCTGGCGTTAAAGTTTCTCTTTAAAGAAGTCGAAGAAAGACTCTGTAAACAATCATAGAACGCAAACACAATATGGCCTGTACAATACATACATGTACAATACATCCATCTGGTGTTGCAAAAATTAATTCTAAAGTTCAGCGGAAAATAATATGAGGCTTCAGCAGTCTGAGTTAGACAAATCAAGTGAGTATTCACTTGGTCCTTGTTGTCACACAATGTCCATGTCGTGTCCTGGAAACAAACCTACATGCAGCTACCAGGAAGCATCCCTCTGCCATGGCTCGGCAAGGAAGCGCTGCCCATATTATATTCATACATTAACTTTGGCAGATACCCACTTGTATCTGCTGCTCTACTTTACAATGCATTGTTACACAGAACGAGGACTGTGGATTTTGTGCCCCGTCTCTTACAGTGTAGTCGTGTTAGGAGGTGGCCGCTTCACAGCCAGTATAGACGGGGGGAGTGATTACAGTGACCAATGACTCTTTCAATGTACAGCATGTGAGTATTGTACTAAGACAGAGTAAACTTACCCTCTAATGTCACCAAGGGTAGACTCTCAATCACAGCAAATTTCCACATTTAAAAAAACACTCAGTTACTTCTGTTGTTGTAGCACTAACTTCCCTCTTTTTCTCTTTCATGCTGTACCGATTCTTCTTACTTCGAAACATCTCTCTCTTATCACACCTCTCCTCCTTTCCTCCCCCTCTCTTTCTCTCTCCGGCTGTCTCTATCTATCTTCCCATCCCCCTTGGTGTTTTTCCCCCTCCCTACAATCAATGTGGCTTTTAAGATGCCTATCGATTTGTTCCCCTAGACAGGCCCAGCGCGCTGGGGCGACACTTTGATTGCTGGGCCAGTAATTACTGTTATTATTTATGCATCTGGGCAAAATGGCAGGACTTAACATTCACAGTACAAGAGGCCACAGGCAATCAACAGAGGTGAGCACCTGGAGAGGGAGAGAGGGTGGTAGAGAGAGGTAGAGAGAGAGTAGCATTGCCCCCGTGAGAGTTGCACTCCAGAGATGAGCGCAAAGAGTGCAGTCAAAGATATTCACACTCACACACACATACAGACACACTCCTGGGAGGGGATATGAAAGCGTAAGCAGAAGACAGGCACATGTGTGCAAATGCACTTGTATACAAAGGATTATTCTTGTGTGTGTGTGTGTGTGTGTGTGTGCAATGAGGTCGTCTTACCTGTGAGAGTCCCAGGTAGATAGAAACTGTCTCCGAGATGTAGAGGAACCGTCCCTCATGACTGACCACGAACACAAAGCCATCCAGAGACTGTGCACATAAAAAACACACACACACACACACATCACACCCACCGACACACAAACACACACGCATAAAGGCAAACAGAAACAAGACAGACAAATTAGAGCAATTAGTGTGTATCGAACAAATTACAATGAGCTAGAGAACAAACAACCCGTCACCCCTCGGCCTCTTCTCTCAATTCACAAGTGCACTCACACACACGCAAACGCACACACATGCATATATGTGAACAGACATGAAACGACTCTCAATAGATGCAAGCTGCAGCTACACACAACAGCTGTCAACAAGACCTGCATTACTAAAAACACAGAAAGCAGCACAGATGCAAAAAGTGCGCGCGCACACACGTATACACACACACAGTCAGACATTTAGACAAGCAGACACACAAACACACATAAACAAATAGAGCAAAGAGACATGAGAAACTGAGTTTATAGACCAGAGCTGTTTCAATCAACTGTAATAAACTCAGAACCAAAGCTTCATCCTGGATCTCCGGCCACACACACGCGCACACACACACACACACACACACACACACATAAACACACACCCGGACACCGGTGCGGACACGGACACAGACAGAACCAGAGTCATTACAGTCTGCAGTGATTCTAATGAGAAGTGAAAGGTATACAGCCAGACCATTAGAGAGGACTGCTTCAGAGAATAATACTAATCGTCATAACAAGCATCCAGGAGTGAGCCGACACAGCCTCAGCCTCACACACACACAGACAGACAGACAGACAGGCGCACAGATCAGGGCCACTTTGCTCTAGAAGAATGATTGCTATTTTGGCGGCCCAGCGCTTAAAGTGGCAGCGGTAATTTATGCAACTGACACATCCAGTATGCAAATGTGTGGCCGGGGTGTGGGGCGTCGTGTGTCACGGCGAGGAGAAACCAGCCGCCTGAATGTCGGAGAACTAAAGTGCAATTATCAGGCTATTACGGCGGGAGGACGGCTGGGAGGGAAGAATCATACAGTTTTTCTGGAGCGTTAATTTGATTTCTATCAGCGCCGTTCCCTAAGCCTCCCTTCCTCTTTAAAATGCCAGAGGAGAGCAGACATATGTAACGTTTCTTTGTTTTACCACTACCTTCTCACTTCTAATTCTCAGCCTCTATTCCCCCTTCTTTTTTTTCTCTCTCTACCTGTTCCCACTCCTACCTGTTTCCTACTTAAGCGAGGCAAATTTATTTGTATAACACGTTCCAACAAAAAGGCAATTCAAAGTGCTTTACATAAGATATAAAGGCATTAAGATCTTTCAAGTTTTGGTTGCTTTCCCAACCATTTCTCCTCCCTCAGCCTCCTCCCAGTCTAAAGCACAATCTGCCATGCTACCTTCTTCACACTTCCTCTGAGTCTTTGTCTCTACATCCGGCATTTCATCATCCCTGCAGCCCTCCTGCCCCAGAATCCCCCTCAGGCTCCATTCATCTGTCAGTGCAATGGGAGGAATTCTTTGGCAGCCAACGATATCGTCCGAGCATCTGAGGTTTATGAGATGTGCGGGTGTCCATGTGTGTGAATGTGAGAATGTGTGCAAAGAGGTTGTTTGGAAATGTTAAGTCTGAGAGACTGAGGGAGAAAGACTTGAGCTGGTACAAATTGTGATTGCACACAGCACTGACAGACTGTAGCATAATGCATACATTTATGAGACAAATGCACTTGTCTGTCAAGGAAAACACTTGATCAAACTGACCTTGTGATCCATTCTGAAAAACAAGTTTCCCTACATAAACATTAAAGCATAGCTGTCCAAAGAAAAATCATTTATAGATTTTAAACTTTTCAGATAAACAGAGGGATTTCTGAAGCTAGATAAACTTCTCCGGCTAAATAAACCATTTGAAAACCCATTGGACTATCAGGAAAATGTACTGTCAGGAAGCTGAGAACAAGGCACGTTTCCACATTTTTGGAGACATGGTTTTCACAGGACAGCGACCAAAGATTACTCTCGCAAACCCACTTGTATGAAAACATTTCAAATACATAACATAAACACACGCAGTTACATGATATCATTATACTCAGTAGAGAAGAAGGAGGAGTATGTGGGTGCTGTGGTCGTTACCTGCAGGAGGTGTGCCCCCAGGTGCTGCTCGAACATGTCAGTCGCCAGAGAATGAGATGATCGTCTTACTGCAGAGAGGAAGCAGAAAAAACACGTCAGACACTGACTGACATCAGCTTTTACTTGATGCTACACATTCAAAAGCTTTGAGAGTGATGAAAATGACTGGCCGCTCTTAGCACTCAGATACAGATTTTATTTTTCCATGTATCTGTACAACTAGCACATACTGCACTATAGAGACAAGAAATTTGCAGTTAAATCAAAAAATATCTCAATGAAAGAATTTTGCTACGCTGTAAAATAAAAAGTTGCAAAAAGAGTTTTTTAGGGGTGCCCTCGGTGAACTGCAACAGCCTCAGCTTGAGTTCCATTGTAGAGTTTTGTTGCATGTTGTTCCCAATCTCTCTCTCCTCTGATTGTCTGTCATCTTTCTACTGTCAACTCACTAATAAAACCATAAAATGCCACAAGAAAGACTTAAAACACTTGTTTGAGTTGTTTGCACCCTTCCATTTTGAATGGCAGAGTGTGTAAGAAAAATTGCAGCATGAAAAGAGACGTATACTTTAAAATGTGGGGCTTGTTTTCTCAAAAACTTAAGCTCACTTTTCTGGATAAGTAAATAACTACAAAACTCCAAGAAAAGCTTCTTATTGTAACTCTGTGGACATTTACAGGGACTTGTAGGGATCAGGAAGGTGATATTAATGAACTTGGCAGTTACTCCATCCATCCACTGAGTTAATGCAGCTATGACATATTAGCAGTTTTACTAAATGATCAGTAAATCTTGTTCACCGGTGGGGTTTTGTGATAATATTGCATCTCTGTGACGTCTTTAAATCTGCACTGAAATGAAAAGTGAATCTTGAACCAATCATGTCTGATAAACAGAAGAATCGACCTAAACGGCTGTGTGTCTAAAAGAGCTGAACATAAGGGGAGGGGTGGTGCTATGTGACGTACACCACTCAATTGCTGCCAGACACGCAAACAAACACACACACACACACACTCATAGTGTCTGCATCGCCACTCTTAATGCATCCCAAACACAAGCTATCAGAGCTGCTTCAGTGCCAAAGTGGTGCTGTTTACCAAGGCAATTACAATACAAATAGAGTTGGAGGTGGTTAGGTAGGGGAGGGGGGGTGAAGATAGGTACGAGAGGAGCAGAGAGGGTACGGCCGGGAAAATGAGAAAACACTAAGGAAGGCGAGAGTGATCACTTTCTCCCAAGCAAACGCGGGCATGAGGGGCTGCAGTGACGTGGAAGATTAATTTAGCAATCAGCCGTATTTACTGTTTTATGTCAAAAAGAGTATGTGACGGTGTGTGTGTGTGTGTGCGCACCTGCGAGTGTGTGATTGCAAACGTGGGGACCATACGTGAGAACTAATCTCACTCCAACAGGGCTGCTTTTGAACACAATGTTCCTTATCCGACAGAGACAAACTACGTGTGTGTACGTGAAATGTGAGTGTACAAGAGCATATGAATGTGTGCATGCGTGTGCGCGTGACTTTAAGGATCATCGGATATCTGTGTGTGTGTGTGTGTGTGTGTGTGTGTCGCTGCAAGGCTGAGGGAAATCAATACACGTTATGACAGGAAAATGAAAGCGCTGCTCTGGGTTACAACTGAACACAGAGGGAGGGTCGGAACACACACACACACACACACACACACACATATATACAATCACACACACATATATATTGCCCAGCTGCCTGCTTGTGATGTGGGTTCAGTGAATAGAAGAGGGAGGCATTCCATTAGAGCTATAGACACGCACACACACACACACACACACACCTCAGGAATACACACAGCAATGAATTCTCATGCACAGACTACACAGCGGCAACATGCCCTCCGATTAAACAACACAAATACCCACGCACACACACAAACTCACACACACACACACACACACACACATAAATACAGAGTTGCCGGACAAAGCCACAGTGGCATTGTGAGATTGGGGTCCCCCTGTGTGACAGAGTGTGAATATAAATAAGGCAAGTCCATTCAGGGCTATGAAAGGGGGTCTGGTGCTGGGACCCTTCAGCCTAGCCAGTCGCTGCCTGGAGGGGGGATGGGGAGGCCATCTCTGCCTGCCTATCAGGCTCCCTTGTGGGGCTGCGATGGAGCTGCAGCACTGGGGAGTCTGGAGGAAGCAACCCCCATCATGACCATATGAGTATAAATCAAAAAGGATACACACACACACACACACACACACACACAGCGTGATGTTAGTTTGTGCATGCCTCACAGTTGAAGAGATATATAGTGAATGAGTGTGTGTGTGTGTAGCCTGAGTTTCATGCCACAGATCCCTGGAGGAGTGAAGGTGATGGTGGGTGATCAGTAGTGCTGAGTAGTGTCAGCGGGGCGGAGGAAACGCTGGATGTGACATGAGGCCAGGAGGGCTGACGGATGAGTCTACACACACACAAATACACAGAGGACCATTTATTAAAGACTGCCAGGGTACAATAGGGCAGCCAGGAAACCAAAACACTGGACCTGGTGTGTGTGTGTGTGGACGCATGCACGAACGTGTGCACATGTGAGGAGAGAGAGTCTCACAGCAGTGTTGGTATCTCACCCTGAGAACAAAGATCCTTCTGTAGTGGTGCTGTGAACCCCTACTTCTATGTGTGTGTGTGTGAGTATGGGGCCTTGTATGATTCTGTTTGTGTCCTTGACTATTATCACTTCTATAGTATTTTGTCTAATTATAAATTAATTTAGTGGGTGAAAATAAATCATTCATCGCTCAAAATCATTTAAAGGAAAAATCTTCGACTGCAGCGATCTGGGAATGCAGCAACGTCAACACAACGATGTCGTAGCCAGTGTAGCCAGATTATCTAAACAATGTTTTTTAGACTTAAAACTGCAAATGAGTGCACCCAAAGTGTTGGTAATGATTCCTCATTTGACAAAAAACTATGCATTCTTAATTTTGTATAGTTTGGAGCATAATTCCTGTGTGCAAAACTGTCACTGTTGTCACCAAGTTTATTGCGAGATCTGTGAATGCTACGTTATCACTAAAAACAAATGAGATGGGACAAGAAACACAAGCAGAGTAGTCAAACTAATTTGGGAGAGAAAATGAAGACAAGCAATAAAATTACTGTCGCTGTCCTTTGTCCTTTGTAAACATCAATCACACGTTTCAGACTTTGCTTCCTGGTTCAAATGTGACCTACCGCACTTACCGTAGTTGTAAATGCAAACAGTTTTCTTGTACAATAAGCAACGCATGAATTGGAATAGAAATGGGGACATGAATCTCACCAACATGCATTGTGCGTATCTGTGACTGTTGAATGCACGTCCTTATTAATACAAAATGTGCAAAGCCAATTTAATGAACAAAGTCCTGCATTGTTTACACCCATGTTTGCTAACTTGCAGTCTTCTTCTTTGCGGACACATTGCTACGCTTCTGTCAATTGGGACGGAGTGGATTAGCAGGAAACCGGTCGCCCGTGTGCTGCCACATGCGTGTGTGCATCCTCAAGCGTGCGCATGATACAAAACAAAACAGGGACAACACTTGTACAAACATTGCTCCACAACTGAAAAACTCCACAAGGTACCTTTAATTTGAGGGTAAAATTTTTGATATGGGTTATTACTTCATCATGAATCATGTAATCCTTGCATGTAATAGTCATCTATGCGGGCAAATTGCAAAAATGACCCCCACTATCTGCTGAAAAGACCATCTACAGACAAAGCTTTTTAGAGGCACTAGTGGAAATCTGAGCTCCTGTTACATGTTGTCCTCACACCGCTGTACATTTTGTCTCTAGCAACTTGTTTAGGCAGATATCAGACCTATTTTTCTCAAAACGTACAATAAATACACCACGAGTACCTACATTCAATAGAAAGTGGTCACAAGTAAGTGATGGTACCCAGTTGGACAGAAATCTAATGTGCCAGCACTCTGTACCAGTGACTACTATTGAAGAACCGACAATAAGGGATTATTACAAACACTTTGTGCGCTGACTTTTGGTTTAACCTCCAAATAGTGGTTTAAGTAATCTGTCTCATTATGTGATGACTCATTCCTTGCCCCGTCTGACTTTGTTGCAGCATTTGTTGTCGTGTTCCCAGATCTGAGCAATTACTTTGTTGAGTACAATGTTATGAAGAAAATAGTGGACAAAAACAAGTAGTTGGAATAAGTTGGAATTAATCCTTTAAAAATAGTTTATGTGAATATACAATCCTCTATTGTGCTTTTGCTTCTGTGTACATGCATGTACAGTAATATGTACATGCTCGTGTGCATGCTCTGGATGCAGACCTGCGTGTGCACCTGAGATCTTTGATCGCTCCTTTCTGCCACACTCCCATTTCATTAGCTTCCCAGGACTCTGCTGCAAGGTTTAATTTCATTGTGGGAATAGGAGACAGAATGGGACTGGGCACGATCGGACACGTTAATTATAGTCTGACTCGCAGGTCAATTCTCGGGGTCTCCCCAGCGCTCCACGAGAAGAAAAGATAGAAATTTAATTTGAATGATTTTCATTATACCTCTGTCTAATACATAATTTAGTCCCAGCTAAGTCCACGAGTAATGGCCGCACACACAGGGACACACACCTATACATCCCCCTCCCCACATGCACATAACCATATACACGCACGCTGTCTTCCTCTCCACCCCCACAGTGTCAACCTTTTTAACCAGGTTAGGATGTTACCATGGGAACCAAACAGATAACAGACGCAGTGAACCCCTCTTTCTTCCTCTCAAGCTCCCTCTCTCTGTCTTCTTATCCGTCTTTGTCTCTCAAGTCTGGCTCCGCTGCCGTAGTTTCACCCTTTCAAAACAAGAGCCTGATCACCTGCCAAGTTGTTTACTACCATCCGAATGTGACGTTTCGGCTGTTCGACAGACAGAGAGAGAAAGAGTGACCCTAATCGCAGCGTCCCTCTCTGGCGCAATTATCCTCTCACTGTGACATCCATCCCTCCCTCCTTCCCTCTATCTCTCCTCTATCTCTCTGTCTTCCCTCCGTCGCTCCCTCACTCCTTTTGCGGTCGAACATAATTTGAGTGCAATTAACTTCCCTTAAAAGCCCCGGCCGCTTTAAACGCCGTGAATTAGAGGGGAGGCAGATGCAGGGAGAGCGCGAAGAGGTGGGGGAGACAGAAGGGAGGGGAGGGAGACAGAGGCAATGAAAGAAAGGAGAAGAGGGGGAGATAGAGAGAGAGAGAGAGAAAGAGAGAGAGGGAGCAAGTAGAGGCAGAATGAAAGTCAATGTCACCAGCGTTGGGGAGGAGAGAGGTGTGTTTGACCTCACTAACAGAGACAGTAAAACACTTCAGCTGGCCCTGTTGCTGGCAGTGAGTTGTCATTGTACTGTACCTTGTAAAAGACTGAGGGGTTCTCCAGCTGCCGTGTTGCACCTGTTAAAGGTTGAGTTGCTACAGATTCGTGGAGAGAGAATTTATGCAACTAAAACTTTTACTTAAATGTAAATTTTACAAAAATGTAATCTATAAAAACCTGGGCTGCTTCATTTAAAATGGCCCAACTGTAGAAATTTTTAATTTATCATGTTCTGGTTCCAGCCAGAGCTTCTATCCATTACGATAAGATTGTACTCACCAAGTTATTTATCAGCATGGCTGATATTACTGATCTTGATACTGTAGATATTAGCTTATCACAGATATATTGGTATTAAGTAATGTGCAGGCTGATAAGAAACAGGAAATTGCACCACAGAAATGCCAAAGATATGTTTGAGCTAATTTGGCATTACATCGGAAAGCACTGAAAAGTTTATCTTTTGACTGTAAAATCACTCTCTCCGTACATATCTTGATCACAAATCTTTAATTACAAAATTTAAGGGATCCTTATCAAATATGTTTGTTAATATTATGTGTTTTGTAAAAATATAAATATTGGCCACTATGTTGTTATTGTTTTTTTAAATATCAATATTGGTATTTGCCTCAAAAATCCAATACTGGTTTACAAGAAAGAAGAGGATTCTGACAACCGTACAGGTTTTAAAGAGCAACTTGCAATCTTCTCATCATGCTGAAGTGATGTAGAAGCGTACTCCAGGATGTGTCAGTACACCGTGACATCACTGTTGAGTGTGGTATTGGGTGTGGTCACAGGTGCAACAGAGCACATTTCTGACTACACCTTGTAGTGATGCGGGGCGTGGTCAGAGGTAAAACACACTTCAGACTTTCAAGAGGAGACACCCCTTTTTTGCTTGGTGTAAGGTTACTCGAACCTCCAACTTATTTGGAAAATAAAATAAAGGCAAATGGTGAAATTATTACCCAAACTCACGTCGTTAACATCTATCACCTTCTACAGACTGACACTGTACTTAGCGTAGTTGTGTGCAGTTGTGTGTAGTTTTGGTGTTACCTGCAAATCAAGTGGTTTAGCTGATGTGGCTAAACTGTTTGCTTGTTCACAACCTGTTTGATCCTCTGTTCGCTTGTGTTTCTGGCCCTGTCAGACTGCTTTATTAGCAGTGTTGCTGCTGTTTCCAGATGTCAGCAATTAGTGTGGTTTGTGGTGTAGTGTGTTATCACAACCAACAGAGATGATAGCCAAAGCCACAAAAATAAGGCTCTGGTTAAAATAAACAGGAATTATCCTTTAACGGGACATTTAAAAAGGCAGCGAAATAGAAAAAAACAAAACTGTCCCCCAAAGCAAAATTTACTCAATATAGAGAGGTTTTGAAATATAAATGATTTCAAATAAAAGGGTTTAGTCCTTCAATGTGTTGTGCAAATAGGTACAAACACACACACACAAACACGCTGAATGGGAATGAGCACCATGGGTCATTTTACTTTTCTTCCCTTCAGCCTTTCCTTTTCGTTTGCTCCTTCCTTCCATAATCTGTCTCTCTCCTCCTTCTTTCCCCCCTCTCCTGCTCTCTCAATCTCTCTCTTTCTCTCTGTGAAGGTCATGCAATTGATTTTCCTCTGTCTATTCATTTTTCAAGACTGGCTTTGAAACGTGGGAAGCAGACAAAAGCCACACCGGCCCCTCCCCTTCCCTCCATCCCTCTCCTCTCCTCCACCCTCCACCTTCCTTCCCTCTCCGCCCGCCCTCGCCCGTCCAAAAACCCTCGGACAAGGGGGAGAGTGTAGGAATGCAACCTCCCCCTCCACCTCTCCTCTCTCTCCTCACACTCCTTCCTCCTTCCTCTCCTCTTTCTCTCTTTATTCCTTCTACATTTGTCCCTTCCCCTCCTCTCCGTCCTCCTCTCCCTTTCAGCTGGATCTCTGACCACATTCCACTAACGGAATTAAAGTCATGCATCACACTTAAAACCCTGCCAATGCATTGTGGGTAGACTTGTTCAAACTGATGTCCAAATTAGCATCGCATTTTCAGCCGGCCCCCGCTGAGACTGTGTGACCTGCTTGTAAAAATCTCCAAACATTTAATAAAATACTCGTGATATCAGATCCCGACCCGGTTGGAAGAAATGTTCACGATAATTTAGCTTGTAATAGCGTCTGTTGTGATTCATTGTGTTTGTCAAGCGCTTCAACATTTTCCATGACCTTCGCCTAGCTGCTGCAGGATTCTATATATTTACAGTTATGGTTCACATTTGTACAAGAAGTGCTTCTCATTGGGGTGTAAGCAGCACACCTCGTATTTGTCTTTCTACCACACTTCCAGTTCGTGCACAAGACGGCTCAGCTACCTGCACGCCTGCTTTTCTAAACAGCAGGTACTTTCCATCAAGGCCAAGGAAAGCCTGGAACACCGAAGGCAAAACAATTTACTACGTGTAGAGCTCAGTCAAGGCCACGGCTGTGTCTAAGTGTGCTAGTGTATGGATATCACTCAGACATTCAGATTGTGCAGCGCTGCATGGCTGATTAGATATCGATGGATCCCAACGGATTCATCCACAACAATGTATATTTTCTGATGCTGTGGCTGTAGATTAGAGCTCACCATGTATGCATGACACAGTATGAGTTCTCTGAGTGGGATACATTTGGTTTACAGCGAGATATTGCTAACAAATGTTCAGATCCTTATTATTATGGCTGAGTATAGACTGAAAAGAGTATGTAGCACTGAACATTAAAAACTGTCAAGTCTCAAAAGCAGTATGTACTTATACTAATTGTCATATTGTCCTGTACTGCTTCTGCAATTACTATAAAAAAATCAATAAAGCTAACCTAATCAGTGTACGTCAATAGGTCTTTTTCATGTCAAACATCTGAACATGTTACAGTAGGAAAATCAAAGGTGTAAACAGTAAAATGAATGATGGCTGAATTCCATTTAGCTGCTTCAGTTTCAGCATCCTGGTATTGTGGATACAGAGCCATCATTAATGTTATTAGTAGCACCTGTGTTTTTCCTACTATGACAAGTCAAAATGTCTGCTGTGAAAAAGGTCTATCAATCTGCGACACTGGAAAGCCACTGCTGTTTAAATTTCACAAAGAGAAATCAAAATGTCTTTCCGAAAATGTCTTTCTTTTGGTTTGTTTTCTTCGGCACTTTGCAGCTGCGTGCAGCACCTCCATTTCTTTTGTGCTTTGAATTGTGGGACAATAGTTCAACAGCACAATCAAAAATCAAGCATTTTTTTTAGTAAAGCATACTAACTTTTTTGAGCATAGTTAACTTTGTCACTACTCCTATTGCTACTAGTGTACACGTACTACAAAATATGGTTAGAATTAATAAGTAGAAATTGGTAGACAGCTTTAGTATTGTTCAGTTATTCTATGTTCAGCGATTTCATCACTATGATAATTTTTGACTATTTTATTTATGCAAAGCTCTCTTATGGATGCTTGTGTTAAGACAACAAGAAACACGAATGCTTTGAAAAGTCTGGCATATTTTATAAAAAATAAAAACATGTTTGTATTCTTCAAATTAAAGGGGTACTCCAGTGATTTAGTACTGCACTTCCATAACGTTTGGGATCCTCACAAGAGAAAAAAAAATCAAATCAAAATCAAAGTAGCAGAGGCTGAAATATTCTGGCTATTAGTCCCTTGTCTGGTCCAAGCTCCAAAAACACTGGATCCTACATTTCCCATAATGCAGCCAATAGTGTCTTTTCATTAGAGAATCCCTGTCTGGTAAATACCATTTCTTTCAACCTCCACACCCCCAGTTTTTTAACACAGATGCTCTGTTGTAAAGACATTATACAACTGTTTTCACATGACAACTAAACTGACCCCTTTCAGGATTCTGAGAAAAGTTTTTTTTTGGGTAAGTACCCAAACTCTGGTATTGCACTGACACCACTATTAATACTCAACCCAACTTATTATAGTAGTAAAACCATTATATCTTATCAGGAATGTGTGGTACATATTGTGGTAAAGCAAGCCACACACAGTCACACAAACATGCTATTAACATGAGTGTTTTTTGCTCACATTTCCTCAAATTAGACAAGAACAAGGCATGAACACACACACACACACAGACACACAAACACACACCTCTAATTGTACTGTAGCTGCATCGTTTCCCCTCAGTAATAGTAGCAATTAGACAGGCTTTATAATTACACTGTCCTCGTTATATAGTTAATTTCTGTAATTACAAATCGCACCAATAGTTCCCTCCCTCTTTGTGTATCATCTATCTCGGTCTCCTTCTCACACACAAACACACTCGCACACAACACATAAATCCTGCTCAAACTCACACGAGCCTATGGAAAGTCTTTGTATGATTACACACACATGTATGTTTACAGGCTTGTGAATGAACACGCGCTCGTGTCACATACACAGCACAAGTAATTGCGGTTCCTAATAGAGGGCTGGGTAATTGTCCTGGTCCGAACTGAATTTCTGTGGCGTGGGGTGTCTCTGTGGGCGGCAGTAAGTGGGCAGATCAGACTGCTAAGGATTGCTTTTGATTGAAGGAGAGTTGAAACATGGATTTCAGTGGTTTGTGTACATTGGCAACACACATCAACATATTTATCTGCGCTGTATAATTTTCTTATAGGCTGAACTGCATGAATCCTGAGCCGAGAAATGATCCGTCACAGCTACATTTTATTTAACGCTGCATACTTGCATGCTGCCATTGTCAGTGTTTAAATTTGTGAACAATAAAAACAGCACAATCTACCCATGACAAAAAGTGTAAATAACTAACAATTTATAAAAATATTTCCAACCGGGGCTGTAGGCAGGATTTTAAAAATACTGAGGTCATGTGTCCAAGAATTTTATGAAGGCCTAAATGCTGTTTCCAGTCCTCTCCAGGTTGCCAGGAATGAAAATTACAGTATGAATCCTTTCTTGGGCTAAAATTAATCAAATTTAAGTAAATTGAGTCTAAAACATACTGGAATCAGCCCATAAAATGTTTTTAAATGCAGAATGTTAACGTCCCCACGTTGCTAAAACCTCAAATTTTTCGGAGGAAGTACCAAAGACATGACCTCAGCGTCCTCAGTAGTAGCTACGGCCCTGTTTCCTACTAACTGGGTGTTCAGAAAGAATGCAAATCCAATTTTAGTGGTGGCGTAATTGCATACAAAGTCAATGGAAAGATGCGGTTAGACCCAAATCTGAAAATGTCTCACTTGAGTATCCTGAGGCTTTATGTATCTGCTTCATAAATGTACACAAGAAGAAAAGGGAGAGAGAGACTGGAGGGAAATAACAGAAAGAACAAGAGTTTGTGGTGTTTTCTGAAAGCAGTCAGAGGCTGAGCTGAACACAAATACACAGGCACTCTCCACAGACACGGTCGATGCGTCCGTTGCTAGCTAGCTTACAGCTAATGTACAGTTGATATATTGCCTGTTTAGGGCGAGTAAACACAAACGGTCCAGCGGTCAAATTTGTGCAAATGGCGCGAGGCGACAATTTGCTTTGCTTTCTGTCTGAACACACCTTTAGAATAGCTTCTGGATATGGTACATACTCTCTTCGGTTCTAAAAAGGCAATTTTACCAATGCAATCAAAATCTGCTTTTATGTACAGTGAACTTAAGTCAACCAATGCAGTATTTCTTTACAGTAATCTTTCTTTTTAATCATTTCCCTTTTGCTCACCTTTGCTGCAGTTGCTGTCTCCCTCCATCAGAGGGCTCCAGGGCGGGTCTCCCTGGCTGGCAAAGGTGCGCATGTGCAGGTAGCTGATGGTCAGCCGGATGACGGAGGCCTTGTCCAGCTGGCTGGTGATGGCCCCAGGCAGAGGCAGCATCTTGGCCAGCTCGAAGAACTCGAAATTCTCCTTCCCCCGCCGTGAACGAGCCGCATTGCGAGACTTCTCTTTACGCAGGTTCTGGAGACTGAGAAGTGAACAAGTGGGGGGCGAAGTAGAAGTAAAATGGAAGAAATAGATAAGCACGGGGAGGAGAGAGAAGAAGAGAAGGGCAGAGAAAATAGTCTGAATCAGCACTGTGTAAGATGGGAGAAACTGATAAAGGGTATCACGTAATGGCCATTTACTGACCACCTGTTGATAGATTCATGCTCTATAGATGACCTAAGCATCAATCCAGAAAACTCATTTCATAAATACATATGATGGTAATGGGTCCTGCAATTCAAGTGAAACAATCTCCATTCTGACCCATTACAGATTGGCCTGGTAATTACAGACAAACTCCCTTCTTCTATCTGCCAGAGCTGAGTCCTAATAATGCCATTTGCTCCAAAATCCATATGTGAAAACACACACACACACACACACACACACACACACACACACACACACACACACAATCTCTCGCTGCCTATCTCTCACTTTCCCCTCCCCTTCCTCCCTCCAACCCCTCACTGTCACCCTCTCTCTCCCCTCTCCCTCTCTCTCTCTCTCTCATCTGGTCCCGGGCTAGTGAGCTGAAGCCGTGATTGAGGGATCAATAGGAGAGGGAGGGGCAGAGTGACAGAGGAGGGCCGGGGCTCAGGTAGCCTGTCTCTCTGATTGGGTATTGACTCTCCTCAATGGGGCCTGAGTGGTGGAATTATGTTGTCACAGCCACTTCACAATTTGTGTCGGTGCTGCGCTGGAATAAAGTGTATGTGTGTGTGTGTCTGTGTGTATGTGTGTGTGTGTCTGTGTGTGTGTGTGTGTGTGTGTCTGTGTGAGAGAGAGAGACAGAGAGAGTGAGAATGAGAGCTCGAGGAGAGAGAAGAACCAGCCTTTCTCCCTCGTGTCTGTGTTGTTGATTCTCATCCTAAGAAAGACCTCCAGTGGTGTGTGTGTGTGTGTGTGTGTGTGTGTGTGTGTGCGGATGCATGTGTGAGCGAAAGGAAGAAAAGAACAAAGAAAAGGGCTGTACATGGCGTGTGTACATATGTTTATATCTTAATCAGCTGACACAGCTGTTGTATTTCTCCTTGCTATTCTCTAATAAGTGAAAACAGTGTGTGTTTGTGTGTGTCTGTGTGTGTGTGTGTGTGTGTGTGTGTTGTTGTGGACTCATGCTGCCAGCCTCTGTAACATCTCATTATTATACTGCCTCGACCCCAGCCACCGAGAACAATCAATACACACACATTGATTCTGCTTAGTTTTTATATCCGCCTGTAAATGACTGCCCATTAATAATTCCAGCCAAATTTACTTAATCTCCCACTAAGGGGAGGGGATTCACAGCTCTGACAGGATTGGCAGGTGAGCAACAATACAGGTTATATGTAGCACTGAGGAGATCAGACTTATGTCTTCTGGATTGTGTTTCATTGATAGGAAATTCCTCTTCTGGCTGTCAGCGTGTGCAAGGGTGTTAATGCATGGATTTCACCTTGCAGAGATTAATTCATGGGCATGCACGCAGGTTTATACAGTATCAGCCTGTGTGTGTGTGTGTGTGTGTGTGGTGTCTCACCAGGGCAGGGTGGGAGGCTTGGCCAGTAGTCCTTGTAGGAAATCCCACTCCACACTCACACACTTCCCCTCGCTGACAAACGGCATGGTTGCCATCCTTCTCCCAATCACGCGCCGACGCCGCTGTTAACGAAGGCTTTGATTGGCTGAGGATGTGACAGACTCAGACCTGGAGATCCACGAGAGACAGCAGAGGGGGAACAAGAAGGAAAAAAATAAAGAGTCAGTGATTCAAGTAAGGTTGGTTCATTCACCAATAATAGGCATAAAATAATAACTACTTTTAGAGGGGACAGCACATGTGGCATTTTTGGGATGTCAAATTTAACATGTTTTAGGGAGCCTTTCATTTTTCTTTTAGCAAATGTGTTTCCATCACAATTTATTGCATAACTT
>NTHP01000183.1:729295-749628 GCA_003416845.1 Oplegnathus fasciatus
CCGGCTGCGGTTGACCTTGACGACTCTGGATCATTCCCAACCCAAGGTTCTCTCCAACTCTCAAGGGCCTTGGCGTCCCCCTCCTCTCTCTCCCCCTCCTCCACCCCCTCCGCCTCTCCCATCATCCTCACCCCCATCTCTCCTAACCCCCTCTTTGCTCCTCCCTGGCCCCTGCCTGGGTCATTAATTATCTAATGGAATCAATACAGCGTTAGATTGGACCAGAGTGACCCCGCCCGCCCCCAGGTATCTCTGCGGTGATGAGGAGGAAGAGGAGGGTTCGGGAAGGGTGTAAAGGAATGATGATAACAGCTTGTGCAAGTGAACCAGCACCGTACAGCCACAGTGCGGACCGTCCTTAAACTGAAAGAATACAGAATAAAGAGATCAGCGATAAATAAATGATTAGAGAGGGGGAGAGGGGCGGACGGAGAGCGGATGGGGGATGGAGAGAGCATAAGTTGAGGCGGAGGGAGGCAAATCAGACAGTAAGAGAGAGAGAAATGATGGACGGATGAAGACACATGAAAAAAAGGAGAGAGAAAGAGATTTGCTAATGTTCACCCTCAGTAATCAATATCTTTCTCCTCCTCCTCTTTTATTACAGGGGGCTTTGGTGAGCGTGCTTTGATGTCCACTCCTCACGGGCGTGGAGCTACGCAGAATCCAATCCATGCCTGTCATAATTACCATCTACCTCGGCCTGAGTATACACAAAAGAAATGCTCCACTTCACCTGCACTGTATTAAAAATGAAGTTGAAAGTATCAGAGCACAGAATCATATATATTTGCAGTATTTACCAGAAGCATTACCTATTCTCCAAAGATTGCTCTCCAGTGATTTTTTCTCAAATGAACTGGATGTCACTCCTCGCTCAATATTGAAAGTAATGAAAAAGATTTAAGCAGCATAACGAGTATAGAACAAGGTGACAGACTTTATCTCACAAACTGACATTCTCGGCAACAATGTGCCTTTTTTAGAACTCAAAGGAGTAACGTGTCTTATTTATCACCTCTGGAGCAACTGGATCAAACAAAATAATCCAAATAAAACAGATAAGTTTGCTANNNNCTACATTCTGGGGTCAGTTTCCCCTGTTAGTAAAAGAGCATAAAGAGATGCAGGACTGAAACATTAAAATGGTTCACCAGAGCAACTAAAATGTAGAAATACAAAATAAAGAACAAAACATCTAAAAGTAGTAAACTCTCCGAATCAAAATAGCACTAAAAAGAAATGCATTAAGTAAAAATGTTCAATCCATCATGAAGTTAGCCATCCATGACTCTTATGATGGTCAAAATAATAGCTGCAATCTACTCCGGGGTTAAATACCCCGACCTCGATGCAAGGCAAGGGTAGAGGTGAAAAGTGGGACTTACAGGAGTAAGTCAATGATGAAAGCTTCTTATTTTGAATGCCAATGTGGTCACATGTAGGAGAATACTGACAATATTCATACACAGAGTTTCTGATTTTCAAATGTTCCCAAAATTGTAAAAGTTACTGGTGAACAAACAGAAAAGGTAGAAAGAAGACAGAAACTTTGACTGCGGAAGAGTCAGCTAAGTGGATGCAGGTCTCTATAAGGCAGAAGATGGTAAATCCACTCCCGCAGGCAGAGACCACATCAGCACTGACCTCCAAATAACCACAGGCCAAAGCACAGCACACAGGGTCACTCGCTCGCTCCAACACACACACCACTGTGTATGTGTACGGACTTGAAAGCACGCTCTCATTCTGCTCACCAGCACAGAGATGTCCACATGCTAATACAGACACATCAATTAGCATGGTGCAAATGTCAGAGTTCAGAGCGGTGTCAAACTCTTGAGTTGCACAAGTTGTGTAGGTGTCTTGCAGCACTCTGGGGAAACCAGGATACCCGCTGGCCTCATACTATATTCCCACACACTGCTCGGAGCTTGCCGCTTTGTTTGAATATTTCCAGATATATGGTTAATTTATGTAACTTCTGCTTTATGTCATGGCATAAATCAGAGAACAAGAAAGAAGAAAAAAAGACATGAAAGAGCTATTGTGAGGAAGATTTGAGTTTTGCAGAATGCACCTGATCTGACATTCGATTTAGAAAGTGACTGTGAGCGTGGATGCCTATACATCGTGTGCACGTCACTAAGCAACTGCATGTGTGTGTTTGTGTGCGTGCGCACAGCCTGGTGTATCCCTTCAGGCCGGTGTGTGAATGACAGCGGGGGTTATGTAAGGAGCCACAGCGGGGCCCGAGTGGACAGTCTGACCGGAGATCAGGTCAGCAGAGTGTGACACTAAACACATCTCCCTGACACCGCGCTGACACCCTCTGTCACAGACCCACACACTGTCTGTCAATGCTCTCCACACACACACACACACATGCACGCACAGCGAGAGCAAGGCGTGTGTGAGCGGCTGTCTGTCAACACGCCAGACACTGACCACCTTAGTGTGTGTGTAAGAGAGCAACAGAGAGAGACAAAAATATCAAGAGAGGAATAGAAAGAGGAAGGGAGGGAGAGGTGAGGTGTCTGTCTACCTGAGAACTTGTCAATGAGTCATGAAAAGTGACTGTTTGATTCTGTCTACCAACCAAGATGCATTTATAAATTATTGATATTAACTTAACCCACTCATGCGATCATTATGTATGCAATGAACAAAGAAAGTATAACTAACTGGCAAAGAAAACCAGATGTCAACATCAGAAAACACACACCAGCACTGCTCTTTGATGGGCAGAAAAATAAAAGCAGTGCTCATCCGCCTGCTCTTAGAAAAACAGCCCCAAATACCTTTTATTGAATTGATTTCAACTTCGTCTTTGTCTGCAGCCTTCAAACGGGACTCTTTGTTTCCAACATTTTCACTTTCACAAAGTAATCCAAGTCAGGGTCTGTCACACAGTCGCCTGCTGGCACGAACCACAGCTCCTTAAATCCAAAAGCCAAAGAAGGAAACCTGCGTCTGGGTCTAATAAAAAAGGCCTAATGGTGGGTCAAGACCAAAGCGCCCCTGCACATGCGAGAACCGAAACGGATGGCGAGGCTTAGTGGCTCAGTGGGCCGGGGTATAAACTGTACCACGGACATGTGATGACACGGTCTGACCCTGTTTCGTGTCAGTGTTGCTATATATACATACATTGCTGCTGTATGCCGACAGTTAAGTAAAAATATTCATTACATAAAATTCTAAAAAGCTGGAAAAAAGATTTAAAAAAATATTGCTCTATGGCAGTAAGTTACTAAAAACTGCCGGACTACATAAGAGTTCCAACAGTAACTCTTTTTACTAATAGTCACATTTTGACACCTCATCCTGACGCCTGAAAGAGTGACTCTGTACTGCAGGTAGTGATTTGGTTGGAATTCATCCGAAGCACCTGCTATCTCAGCAGGTGAATGTGCAAATGATGCTGTTTGACTGTGTACGAAACACAGCAGAATTTAGAGCGAACACGCAACACAAATATCTACACATGGACAGACACAGATGTGCAAATAGGGAATCTTGCAGGAAATCATACAAATACCCTTACATTTGCACACACTCACGCATGCACATGCATTTTTTCTTTTGTGAAATACCTGTTCCACTACTCTGAGTCTGACTTTTACTCTAAGTGACAAGCCTCCAACTACAATAACTGCATATTATGAGAAAAGAAAAAGAAGAAAGAAAAAAAAAAACCCTGAAAACCTGAAATCACTCTGTGATGGTCTGATGTTGTTATTTACTTTACAGCAGCAGCGAACACTGTGCGTTTGTCACAGTCATTCTGCCAATTTGGACCACCTGCTGCAAACACCCTGAAGGCACCGAATGTTACTAAGCCAGTAAACTGTGACCAATTCTGCCTCTGCAGGTGGAGACGGACACGCAGCCTGCTCACTCTCCCTGCTTCTCTATCTCAAACTCCAGCACACACACACACACACAAAATTTATCAGAAAGTGGTGGGCCATTATTACTGTGGCCGCTCAGCACAGAACAGAAACATACATAATTATTTGGCTTATCTGAAAAGCAAAGATTGGAATATTTGCAGTGAAAATGTTTTATCAGTTACACTAAATTGATGAAATGCACAAAGAACTTTTGTGGGAAAGCAATAATGGTGCTTTCAAGGAAGTGCAAACATTTAGTCTAATTATCTGAGATCAATATCCATTTATAGTAAATTATAAATCTAACCTTTTTATGTTAAAATATGCACATTTATCTATGTATTTTCTGTAATCAAATGTACATCCAAACATGCTGTCACACTGTAAAGAGACTCCCAGTGAGCAGAGGAAAGGTGGATTTTAAAATTAAACTCCTCATTCTTTTATTCTCATTTTATAATTTATGATGACCTGAGAAAAAAGTGTTTTTGACTTTCTACTAATTGCTGATGTGCCAATTTAGTCAAATAAATGTGATAATTGTGTAATATTTCTGTTCTGTTCTTAATTAGACTCAGCAAAAAGTTATCACCGCTGCATACGTGCGGATATTTTATCTTAGAGAAAAAGAAAGTACTTCGGGTAATAACACGTCTTTCACACGATTTAATCTTTATCAAGATTTAACAACAGATTGATTAAAATGTATCCATTTTAAAATAACAGCAAAAATCTGATAAAAGGTGACAACTTCATAAGTCTGCATATGTGCATGTGTGTCCCGCGCGTGTGTGAAAAAATCGAGCAAGAGAGCGAGAAAGTGTGTGTACACTCATGCATGTGCATGCTGGCCGTAAGTTGTTAGATCCATTATCTACTCACCTGACGGGCATTTCCAGCGTTCAGTCTGCTGCTGTTGATCTGATCCACTTTGTCTCTCTCTTCCTCCTCCTCCTTCTCCTCTTCTTCTTCTTCTTCTTCTTCTTCTTCTCCTCTCCGGAGCCCCTGCTCTGCCCTGGCGGCGCCCCCCCACCACACCACCACCACCACCTCCAGCAGCACCTCGAGCTTAAACACAGCAAACAAACACTGTGTGTGTGAGCCAAGGGGGCTGGGACAGGGGCAGCGTCAATCCCCTCACTTTCACAAAAGCCGTGGCCGTGCCGCCGGACACATCGTGGACTCCCGTTGCAAAAGAGTGTGTGTGAGTGTGTGTGTGTGTGTGTGTGTGTGTGTGTGTGAAAGAGAGAGAGCGAGAAAGAGAGGGAGAGAGAGAGGGAGAGAGAGAGAGAGTGTGTGTGTGTGTGTGTGTGTGTGTTTGTGTGTGTGTGAGTGGAGCTAGCTGATGTAGCTCTCCTTGGCTCTCAGACTCACTTCACCAACACTCTGCTCCGCTGCTTCTTGGAGATGGACTCGGATTAGGACACAGCCAGTGTGAGAATCTCTTCCTCGCTCTCTCTCTCTCACTACGTCTCTCTCTCTCTCTTGCTCTCTCTCTCTCTCTCTCTCTCTCTCCAGCCGGCATGCTCCCTCCCACCCTTCCTCTCTCCCGCTCACTCATTCACTCTCCTCGCTGAGCTTCTTTCTTTTCATTTCCTCTTGGGAAAGCCGTGCACACCAGTTGTCTCTGCCTTCAGCTGCTCTCCCTCTCTCTCTCTCTCTCTCTCTCTCTCTCTCTCTCTCAGTCACTAGTAAATATAAAAGGCATGCTTGTACAGCCCCTCGCCTCAGTCTCTCTCTGGCTCTCCCTCCCTAACTCGCACTGTGTCTCATGCTTTCGTTTACCCCCACCTCCCTGTGCCCCCCTCACTTTCTTTCTCAGTGTCAAAGCTGCCTTTCAAATGCTGATTAGCAGCCAGAGTAAAAGAGGGAGAGAGAGAGACGGAGAGAGAAGGGATGACTGAAACAAGTGGGAGATTCCATCACATCCACACGTATTGTAAACTGTGACTCCTGTCCCGTGCAAACACACACACAAACTTGTTTTTGTCACTTAGGAGGACATCACATTGACTTACATCAATTCCTGGAGACTTACCCAAACATAACCTTAACCAAAATAACAAGTTTTAACCCTAAAATGTAATGTTTAATCTTGTGACAACAAGTCCTCCAAACTAAAGGAAAAAAACCAACATTTGTTACTGTCTTTCAAAACGACCCACACAGTATCAGCATTTTCTAATCAGAAGTCTGATACTGTTTGTCAGTCAGTCTCCAAAACTGTTACAAAAATAATTAAGGACCGTTTTCTGGTCTGTTCAAGGTTCAGTTTATTCATCCTTAAAAACTGTAGTTCTCCCATTCAAATCAACCAACGCTGCCACCAATCTGCCACCACTATTGTTAAGGTTTGGTTAGATTTAGGCACAACAGCGACTTGGTTAAGGTTGAAGATGTCACGGTAAAAAAACAAAATCAATGTTGACTGCCAGTAGGAAACGGGATGTGACTAGCGCTCTCTCGTGTCATACGTTCTGTTGACCCATCCGTCCATAATCTATAACAATGTCACACTCCTTTTCCCTTTGCTCCTGAGGAAAAAAATATATAATTCGGAAGGCCACAAGAGGTCTTTGTCAGGTATACATAAAAGTTGTTTCAGGCATTTTAACAAATGACAAATGCTGTCATTTTTCTCAAGATGACAGTCTACTTTTGTCCTCAAAGGGAAGATGAGTCCCCATAACGTGATTGTGTGAACAGATTTTTGTCCCCACAAACAGAACAGCTGTAAGACAACAAGCCAGAAAAATACACACACACACACACACACACACACACACACACACACACTACCTGTTATCTATCTACACTATAACACTGTATGTAGTTCCTTTACTTAGTAGAAAAAGTAGAAATAGCAAAATAATGAATACAAGTAAAAGTCTTGCATTCAAATCTTACTTAAGAATAAGCACAGACCTAATAGCAGTAAAGTATATTTAAAAGTTAAAATACTCACTATGCACATAAAGGACCCGTATGAGTGGTATATTATTACAGATTGTAATATTGCATTATTATTACTGATGCATTAAAATGTAAGCAGCATTTATATGTTTTAGCTGGTGGAGGTGGAGCTAATTTTAACCACTTTTTATACTGCTGCAGAGTTTAGTCTTTAACAACGCTTCATATTTTATAAGCTGATATGTTTTATGTATAAAATCTTAATCTGCAAAGTAACCATAGTGGTCGAATTAATGTAGTTGAGTAAAAGTACAACATTTTTCTCTGGAGTGGAGTATAGCAGGACCTTTTGGATCCATAAGCAACACCACTGGTTGCGACCGTCACTGCCATCAGATCAATACAATGGATCTTCGATCATTTAATAGATGTACTGTTTAAACCAAATTGCTCCAAGGTAAAAACCCTGCGGAGCTCATGAGTGGGTCCCCGTTTTGTTTGCACACGCACAGGTGCAGGTTCAGGTACAGGTGGTGGTAACACGTCAAGATATGCAGTGCACCAACAAAGGCAGGGAGGAGGACGACTGCAAGCTAGCAAAACGGATGTATACAATGCTGGATATAAAATCCTTCAATAATCAGCTTTGCAAATGTTTTATGAGGCAGGAAATGCATTCAACATGTTTCTTAGACCTCAAGGATTCACACAATGTGTTCTGGTGAGTAACACTGAACGTAAACATAACTTTTGTTTGTTTACAAGAAAACTCCATAGGGCACCTTTAAGGTTAAGATGATCTTAGTCCCATTGGGGTTGAGATCTTAGTCTTAAGATTGCTTTTGGGAAACAGGGCCCAGATGCAGCCACTGGACCTGGTCAAAGGCTTTCTCCACATCTACAGAGACCACAAAACCACCTGCCGCCTGTTGCTGACATATATGAAACATTTAGTAATCTTCTGATATAAATACATGAGCTGCTGCCTTTAATAAAGCCTGATTGGTCTGATTAGCCAGTATCAAATTAAGAGTCTCACATATTTAAAGTGGTTTCAGTTAATAAATGCTTGAATTCTTTAGTAAGCCTGTCAGGGCCTGCTTGCCTTTCCACTCTGAAATAGCCTATAAAGTAGCATAGAATGGAAATACTCAAGTAAAGTACAAGTACCTCACAATTGTACAAGAATACAGTACTTGAGTACATGTATTCAGTTACATTCCTCCACTGACTGTATGTACTGTATGTACAGCCTATAGTCAACATGTGCTCAGACCCACAACCACGTACACAAAGGCAAAACAACACATACGATCACAGATGCACACACACACATGCAAGCGTATACGTGAACAAATAATCACACTCAGAGACTCACTCAAGTACTCTCTCTCCCACCAATCTCCCTCCCAGCTTCCCCCCTCTTCCCCCTCTCCTCTGTTCGTTCCCCTTGCCCTCAAACACTACTCAGAATATTGATACATCACCCCCTCCTCCTTTCTCTCTCTCTCTCCCTCTCTCTCTCCGTCTCTCTCTCCCTCCATCACTCACTTTCTCTACTGAATACTGATAGGCTGTCTACTCCGTGGTCTGAGTTTCAAATCTCTCCCTCCCTCTCGCTCCCTCCGTCTCTGCACCCACTACAAAAAAACAGCAACATAAAGGAGGAAATAGCAGAAGTTAATGCACTGAGGTAGACATAAATTCACTTAAGTACCATTTCAGATTATGTCAAGCTAAAAATGGGCTTAACATTGTGGAAAGGAGGGGAGAGGGGTGACAGAGGAGGGGGGAAGGAAAAGTGCTGCTTTGGTTGGCTGTCTTTCCAGCGGAAACTGGCCGAGCGGCCCGCAGCACTGTAGTGAACGGGCGGCCGGCAACAAAAGGAAAAAGACGTGTGAAAAGTTCAGGCAAATGAAGACGCATTCAGTGTTTTTTGTCCGACTCCCACCCTCCCGCCTCATTGTTGGGCATGTCGGCTATGGCGCGGCCGAGGGGGAGAAGAAGGGAGTGAATGAGGTCGTCAAAGAGTCCCAGTGAGCCCCTTCCACTTCACACACACACACATCGACACACACACACACACACACACACACTCAACAGCTTGAAACAGCTGAGAGCAGGAGAGAGCGACAATAAGAGAAACAACACAGACAGAAAATGTCCTGCTTTTCTCACATGGATGGGAAGGTGGAAGGGCCTTTCAGGGTATTTGTGTGTTTAAGTGTGTGTAAGTGTAGGTGTGTGTCTGCGCGGGAGGGAGAGAGAGAGAGAGAGAGAGAGTTTGTGTGTGCCTAGTCTCTTTGGAGGAGGCTTTCTGTCTGCATTAGAAGTGCAGCGCGTCTGAGACACTGGGAGAGGGAGTGTGTGATTTTGTCCTCCAAGTCTTCCCCAGGCGTCCTTGAAGGAGACTGGCAGGGAATATCTGACTCTGTGTGTGTGTGTGTGTGTGTGAGAGTGTGTGCGTCAGTGTGTGTTTGAGCCCTCACAGGCTTAGTTTAGTACCGGAGGCTTGCCTCGCGGAGCAGTATTACAGGTGTTCCCTTCACAAATCAGGGTGCTCCTGGAAGTAACAAAAACGACGACCTCAGGCCGGGAGAATTAACCCAGCCTGATGAATGAGAAATGTAATTGAATCGAGTGGGTAAATAAGAGTAAAAATCCTTAGTCAGTGGTTGTGTTCTTCTGTGTGTGTGTGTGTGTGTGTGCACATGCATGTGGAGTAGCGTGTGACGACCGTTGCAGTCAGCGAGACAGTCACACCCATGTCTGGCCTTGTTTCTCCGCCTGTCTACACATGCTATCGGCTGTGGTCAGTGCGATGTAGTGACAGAAAACTGACTTTTTCAGAAACGCAGTTCAAACGGGCCAGTGATAGAAGACATATTCAGATGCTTTACTGTACTTCCTTATTTAAGTACAAGCATATAAGTAAAGTAGTACCAGCAGAATGTACTCATTCTGCAGAACAGCCCTTTTCTTATTATTATTAATTAACTGTAGCTGGATGATCAGATTTTAACATGCAGTTGTACAGACCACACAAAGTAAAATCACGGTCAACTTTTAACAAATACGTAGATCGTCTTCCTCTTTAGGATAATAATGTTTCCTTGGATAACATTCAACATGCTGTAGTGAGCTGAAGAAAATGATCTACCACATGTGACTGTGTTCTCATCACCTGAAGTTCAAGTCGGCCAATTTTCCCCATTTTTATTCGAAGTCTTGAACAATTAAGAGATGTTTTGTTCTTGATAGTCAACTAGTAAGTGGAACATTTTCACACGGGCAACTTAAAGGGGAAGTCCACTAATTTTACACATCAACATCAGTTTAGTAGTCTTGGTAGTACTTGTTAGACCAAAAAGACACCATCAAGTTGCATTATGTGAAGTGTAGGATCCAGTATTGTTTTAGCTCGACCTGTAATAGGAAGTAAAAGTTGAGATAAACTGCTGAAACACCCATAAATCAGACCTAACCTTAATACAAATCTGTATAAAATAATGGTTGTTTTAAAACACTATTGATGGTCTTGATATGATGCCGGCATCTCTGTCTTTTTCTGTCGAGAAATGAAATACTTCTCCTGATTCCTCAGCTGTCAGTGTCGTATTTAAGACTATAAAAATGTAACATAGCAGAACACAATATTTTCTTCACCTTCCCCTCAGCAGCTCACATGGATGATAAGTATAAAAGGGTGTTTAAAGATAACTGCCATAGAGTAGATAATATTCCAAATCTATCAGACAATAATTCTTTGAGGGCATGTGGCCATTAAGGAGCCATTTCGCCTTTTGTTGAGTATGCTCCTCCATATTTCATTGAGATGCATATCTGCCTTTCACACTGTCTGCCTGCTCCGCTATTCTCTATTCAACAGTGACCCATTGCTCCCTGCCATACAATCCTTCACCTTTCTGGGCTTAAAAGTAATTACCACTTTAATTTGCTGTCCGCTTTTGTGCATGCCTGAGTGTATCTGTAGCTGACTGGAGTGCTTGCTGCGTGTGTGTGTGTGGGGGGGGTACATGTATGCATACAGGAAGCAATGATGTGCATATATTTATATGAATGTGAGTAGAACTGAAACAATGAGTTGATCATCTATGAGATACGCTGAAAATGAACTGATGACAATCGATTTTTGAAAATCGATTCATTGTTAAAGTCATTTAAATAAAAAATAGTTTTAAATAAAACTAGAGTCACTGGTTGCAGCATCTCAAATGTGAGAATTTCCGGCTCTTATCACTTACACATTACTATAAATTTGGATTTTAGACTGTTGGTCAGACAAAACATGGTGTCTGGGAAAATGTGATTGGCATTTATCATAATTTTCTGACATTTTAGAGACCAAACGGTTCAACTGATTGGGAAATAAATTGACAAATTAACCTGAAATGGAAATAATCATTAGTTGCAGCCCAAAATGTGAGTATATGAATGTTTTGTGTGTATGCAATTAGTGTTTGTGTACAGGTATGTGTACATTAATGTTTGCATGTGTGTAAAAATAAAAGGAAGGCGTGTTTGTGTGCATATTTGTTACTCACTTAACCACCTAAAAATATATGTTTGTGTATGTAAATAAGTATGTGACAGTTTGTAATACATACATGTTATTGTACATGCTTCACTGTGTGCATATAAATGTGTATATGTGTGTACTTAAAAGTGCATATGAACATTTGAGTTTTTGTATTTTCTAATGTGTGTGTGTGTGTGTGTGTGTGTGTGTGTGTGTGTGTGTGTGTGCGTGCATTTATGGTTAGCCTCCCATTGGCCCAATTACTCCAGAACCAAACCCCCTCTGCTGCCCCGCTTCCCCCTAAAATCCCTCACCCCTCTCACCTCACAGTCCCAGCGGTGGACCCCCCAAACACCCTAACCTTCCGCCCCCCGCCCCGCAGCCCTGCACGGCCAGATTGTCCATCACAATACATCCGNNTCTCACTCCTCCATTCTTCCCCCTCTGCCCTCCCCAGTCCCAGGTGAGCTGACGACACAAGGAGAGCAGAAACACTCTGCGAATATTAATGGTTTGATCTGAATATTAATAAACCATGCATCTTAATGATCTTTAAAAAAAAACAAAGAGCCACAGTCAAGCGCTATACTACCAGGATACACACACATACACAGAGAGGCCTATGCAAACACGCGCGCACACACACACACACACACACACACACACACACACACACACACACTGAGCTGAACTATCTGTCCTGCACTGTGTAGATTAGTTAAAACAGGGTCTTATCCTCCAACCTGCTGTTAAAATGCTGAGCATCACGTTCAAGACAAATGTGTTGTCTTTTTTTTCCTCTCAGTAAATGAAGACACCTCTCCTTTCCCACGTCCTTCTCCTCTATCTCCTCCTGTTGCTCTCTTCATTTTCTTTTTATCTCCTTCTACTCGTTTAGTTCAGGCAGCCCCCCTCCTCTCCCTCTCCCTCTCACGGTTGCCCCATTTCACCCCCCCCTTCCCCTTTACCACCTCCCTCCCTCTTCTTTTCCCCCACTATCTCACCCTCTCTTACTCTATCACTTTCTCACTAGATTACCCCATCTCTCCCTCTCTCCCTCTCCCAGCCTCACCTACTCGATATTCCAGCCTTGTTCTCCTGCAGTCTCCAGCACAACTTTCTGACCCACTTCCTCTCTCCTCCCTGGCCCCCTGATCAAAGCCTGCAGGACGGCATCGCCTTGGGCAGAGGAGAGGGAGCGCGCGAGATGGGGGGATGAAGGGATCCGAGCTGAGAGAGGAGAGGAAGAGACAGATAGAGAAGGGATAGAGCGGCACGAGAGAGAGGGAACAGAGAGATCACAAGGACGGGAAGAGGAGCCAGGTGCCCTCTCAGCCCAAGGACAAAAGCTCTTCCTGGCTGATCACACACACACACAGCGAGTCCTGTCAGCGCCGTCATTCCTGGTCATGTACGTCATGTGTAAAGATGGCATTGACATTAATGTGGTGTGATAAAAAAATATCTTTTTTTTGCTGCAGCTCAAACCCCCAAAACAACTCAACTTTACAAGTGACGGCCATTAAAATTCAACAGGATGTTTAATAAATTACACTTTCAGATTACGTGTTGTCCCATCTTGTTATTCTGTTTTGCATTCAGGCGTTGCACAGGTGAACGCACTGACAATGTGTATCTGTATCTCAGCAGGTGTCAGTCAGGGTGTAAAGTTGCTGTCTTAAACCCTTATTTTGCAAGATTTTTCTGCACTTTCTTGCAGGTATTGTCCGTAATCAAGTTGCATTTTTCTTAATTTTAGGGCAGAAAACTGCTTTCTCCTTCCTTGTTTTAAGATGCAGACACTCACTTCGAGGAAATTATTGCAAAATTAATTCCAAAAGGATTTGCACTGACTTGTTCTAACAAAATAAGTGTTTCAGAACTCAGTTAAAGACAGACACGACTTGATAAGATGGAGATTTTTTGCAGTGCACAGCCTTCTTCTCTGTGGAGTCGTTATAATTTTAAGAGTCTGCGTCTGGATTTGGGATGTAAGGTCTGTCCATCCCAGTGGCCGTGTCGGTTGGGCAGTTGGGGCGGGCGGAAAGGATGGAGGAACACCAGCCCATTTGTAACCAGAGCGAGGTGGCGTGTACTTTAACATTCCCCGCGCATCCCGACAAAGAGCACTAATTATAAATAAATTAGGGACACGACACGGTGTGCCACAGGGGGACCAGCCAGAGCAGTCACAGAATAGAGAGACTGATAGAGAGAGAAGAGGGTGTGTAAAAGAAACAGAGAGAGGTAGGAGGGAGGGAGAGGAGAAGACAGAGAAGAGCAGACAGGAGAGATTTGGCAATGACATAGAGGAGCAAGTAGGAGAAGAAAGTAGATAAGAAAATAGAGGAATGGAGCACGGGGAGGCCTGGGGATAGAAGGAGTGGAGGGAGGGAGTGTAAGCGAGTGGGTATACAAGGCCTGAATCCTCAAAATATAGCTTGAACATACATCTGCTGCCAAAAAACTGACAAGATTCCCTCTAGATGACAGAGGCAGTGCAATATGTTTGAACAGAGATAGAAAAAGGTGGCAGGGAAATTAACAACCAAAATGAAACAGAGGGAGGCAGCATCTTAAAAAAAAAAACCTATACTACATATATATATATATATATATACCCGATACAAGATGAACTCTACAGAAAGAGCAAAACGGAAAAAAATAATCTGCCCCGTATCTGTTGGAAATGGATTGCTGTTATTTTAGAAGTAAATAATACAAATCTGATTAAGTAAATGCTATACAATAATCATAAGGTGGCGATATCTAGCAGAGTGTTCTACACACACTAGTAGTCAACACTCTCGACCTGTCACTCAAGCTTATCTGAGATGACTTGTCAACCAAGCAAGTGCATGTCAAGAGACTGCCGTGTGTATGTGCGTGTGTGTGGAGGGAAGAGAGATCTGTTTCTGTTTCTTTGTGTCCGTGTGCGCACAGGTTTGTGTGCTTGCGAGCGCACACACGCCCGCGCCTGTGTTTGTTTGTGGCGAGGTGTGTGTTCAGCGTAAGCGTGCACGCATGTGTGCGTGTGCGCAGGGAGAGAACCTCGCCACTATCTAAATGGATCGCACTTCAGAGTGTGCCGCCATTTCTCAGAAGCTGCCATCTCCGCGCAGACAGACAGATACACAGACAGACAGACTAGGGTGGGGGGCGGTGCTGGGGGGGCTCAGCCCCGGCGTTGCTCCACTCAAGGTTATGTCCTGCCTGAAGTTGAGAACTGATGACTGTCGCCACAGTGGGGAGATGTGCCGGAGTTCAAGAGGAAAAATAACCATCGTCTTTACTTGCGGGCATTTCTCCGTGTGGTGTGATGTGAATGTCTTAAATGATGGAAGTTAACAACCTGCCCGGACGATAAAGCCAGGAGACATATATCGTCCCCGAACAACTGCTTTGTGTCTCTCTTTTGGGCTTGGGGTCAGAGGTCAGCCGACTGCGACACAGACAGAAAAAAGGTCGACTGACTGACCTGCGATTGGCCCCCTGACATGGCGACCCCCCACTGACACCACGGTAGCCATGGCTACTGAGCTGCAGACAAACATGATGTCAGTATACGACTTGGGGGTGGCGAGGTGCAGGAGGGGTCAAATAATAACTCATCTAAGATTCCCCTCAACACACACACACATTTACACACAACTAATCTCCCATTAAAATCATTATTTTCCGATGAGAAGAGCTCACTGCGCCTGGTTTTGCAGAACCAACGTGCGCAGGCGGCAAGTGCAAATAACATAAAAGCGTCAGGGTCTCCATTATCAAAGTCTATGCTTGTGTCTATAGTCTCTAAACTTTCTGCACAGAGGAGAGTTAAAGAAGAAGAAAGGTAAAGAAGGGAGGGAAGACAAGAGAGGAGCAGCTTGTTGCATTAGCATTCCACCAGCAGAGAGGCTGTCTGTTTGCCTCTGGCAGCAGCCGAGAGAGGGGGACACTCTCTGCATCCTCACACAGCTCGTCTATCTCTCCCTCTGTCACTGTCTATCTCTCGCTCTGTCTGTCTCTGCCTGTCTCTCTCTCCCCGAGTCTGTCTGTTACATTTCTCCCTCCACTCTGCCACTGCCTGTCACTGTTTTTCTCCACTCTGGACGATTTTCTCGGCAGTCTTCTTGTATCTCCCTATCACTCTATCTCACACTGTCATCTCTCTGTTTATCTTTCTCTGCACTAATTTCTATTTCGCCCCCTTTTCCCTTCACCTTATTTTCATTCGATACCTCACGTGCCCCCCACAGTCTCCCCTAGAATTAATTCCGTTCACCACTGACAAAACCTAACTGCTCAAGCCATGACGGCCAGAAGTGAGCCATGAAGCTACGTACCGTGTCATTAAGTTGGCAGGTATTAACAGATTTATCTATCAATAATGGTAAACAGTAAATAAATGCATATTCACGCATGCACAAACAAGCATTTTGTGCAAAACACACCCTCCTGAAACACAATCACCTCATTAGATCATTTACTTAAAATGGTAAATGTTACAGACAAATCATGAGGGTTAATCTGAAAATTTGAATTTAAAATGTAATTCTATGACGATGTCTTAGAAGTCACACACGTGTGACTACAGTCATACCGGTCGGTGTTGCGGGATGCAAGCTAAGTGCAAAGGCAAACTCTCTCTTTGTTGCCATGGTGATTTTACTAAACACAAGCCTTGACCGCTCCACGCATGCAGATACATAAAAAGCAATCCATTAAATAGTATCGTGTTCATTTTCAATTATTCATTGAATGTATTAAAGGTTGCATTTTTACATTAATAATTAAATGTAATTCCTTCAGTAAATGAATACAAAAAGGAAAATGGAAGAGTGCGGCCAAACCGAAACATGAAATTTCATCTTCCCCTCTCGGACTGTACAGAAGAAAAGATGTCCATTTACAACCTTATCTCTATTGGAAGATGACAGGAAGTGGACAAATGTACTGTGCAGTCCATAAGTAGTAGGACAGTGATTACATTGTTTAGGTTCTGCACTCAGAATTGGATTTGAAATGAGGTTCAAGTGCTGACCTTCAGCTTTTAGCTTGCAAGGGTGTTTGAGAGTGTTAACATCCATATTAGGAGAACAGTCCAGGAATCGTAACCATTTTTATACATAGAATACAGCAGGACAGTGATACAATATAATGATATAAATATACAGAGAAGGCAACCAAGGAGTTTTTTTGACAAACAATGGAATATTATTAACTGGCCCAGTTAGTCGGCTGACTTTAATCCGACTGATTTTGTGTTTGGCTTACTGAAGACAGAAAGCAGAAAGAAACAAACACAAAGTGAAGCTGCAGATGTGGTAGAGCATCACCAGGGATGATACCAAGTGTCTGCTGAGGTCTGTGGGTTGTTATTGACTGCAAAGGCTTAGACACTAAATATTAACGTGATGATTTTATCTATATGCACTGTATTTTAACATGTACAATTACCTCTGTCCTATAAACACTCAAATTAATTGTTGAAAGCAGCTTTCATAAGACAGTAATTATTTCATTTAAAATTCAATTTGCTGGATTAAGGAAGTAAGTAAGTTTAATACAGCACCTTTGTTGAACAGACGTCACAAGGGGCTTTACAATAATAGAGAGAAGCGGCAGACATAGAATCCAGACACAACATAAGAATGAAAATATAAACAAATACAGTGCCAAAACAACAAAAGTGTGTCACTGTCCTACTACTTACAGACTGCAGTGTTTGTACAGGTGTGTGCACCCACTTGACTTGAATTGTCACGAGAGGAAAAGTGCTTTTCCACTTGTCAAGATCCAGTCTGTCTTCTCTGCCATGAAAGAAGTCAAACATTAAGAGAATTCAACTTTTGTCAGCGTTTTCCACCTGCATGCATGAAAGGCAGCACCTTGTGAATATCCAGCACAGTTTACTGTCATTCTCTTGCTGAAAACAATGAACATTAGCTTCGCTATCAACCACATACCGCAACAAAGTGAATGCAGCTTAAAACACATTCAGACATGAATGCAAAAAAAACCCTTAATGAAAACATTCAATCACGATAGAACAAAATTACCATATCAGTACGATGAGTACTCGCCATAATACTCTGATGATTACTCTGCTTTATCAAATTTAATTAGATTATAAAGGCTTAGCCTCCAAATAGCTGTGGGTAAGTAAATCATGTGCCGTTCAGGAGCTGAGCTAAAGCCAAGCCAACTCTGTGCTGTAGCCACTGAGACCAAATGCATTCAAACAAATTAATAGTCCATTAAATAAAAGCAAAACTCTGCCGGCTAATAGTGCCTTAAAAGCATATTAGCATTAGAACAGGATAGACACTCATTTGTCTCGTAAGAGAGTGTTTTAGCAGTGAGAAACTCAGGGATGAGTTAGCAGCCTCGTGATTCTTTCTTTACATACATGTGACATCTGGCGGAGGTCTTTATCCCTACCGTGCTGTGAGTGATGCTTCGACCTAACCCTGACATGATCAATTCTTCCTTTTTTTTTGCCTTCCTTTCCTTTTTCTACATTGTCACCGAAACTCATCCTTCTCATTTAAAAGGTACTGTATCTCCCTTGTCTCAATTAATCTCACTCTCTCCCTCTGTTTGCCCTTCCGCTTTCCCACTCTCCGCATCCCTGCATCCATCTTGTTCCTGCCCTCCCACCCCTTCCCCCAGGCCCAGCCACCACTCTGGTATTCCCAAAGTCATCTGCAATCAGACATCTTCAATGGATTAATTACACTGTCCTCACACAGCTTGATTGAGCATCTAACATCTACACCCCACCTCCTCAGACCCTGGTGCTCCCTCCTCACCTCCACCCACTTACAGACCTCGAATGCTTTCTTCTCACCCACTTTTCATCTCTCTTTCATGCTTCCTCTCCTTCCTCATTTTATCTCTTCTCCTCTAAACCTCTACCTTCGACTCCGGACCCCACCCCAACCTTCTGTTCTCTAAAATGGCCACAGCGGTCGTCCCCCTCTTCTCTGGGCTAGGGAGCCTTTGCTAATTGGACATCGATTGGCAGGGCCCTCTCCATGATCTCTCCTGAATATCGGGATCACGCTAATTGAAGAATTAACTTAGGTGAGACTTGAACCTGGAAAAAGGAAGAGGGAGAAAGGCAAAGACGGACAAAATGCTGCGGCTTAAAGAAATACAATAACGTACACACGGGGGTGCATCCAGGCGCATGCACAGGCTGCAAAATGGGGAAAAGACGTGCAAGGAATCGGAGCTCCTTCAAAGATAAATGGGTATAGACATTTTGCCACATGGTAGAATTCACAAAACGTTACACTGATCATTATTATCTGATTGAGAGGAACTTTAATCAGTGGAGCTCCCATTAACTCCCTTAACAAAACATAAAAAAGAGCAGAGGGAAAATTAAACAAACTCCTCCAGAGGAACAGTTCAACTACCAGCCTATCTTTACTTATTTTTAGCACACAAACACACACAGTCTCTTTTTCACTCCTCCCTTCAGCACACACATGCACTTCACATCAATCATGGATCCCAGACCATAACCCCAAAAGCAGCGTGCTGCTTTGAGTCATTCCAAAATCATGATGGATGACAACTTCCCAAAGCAATCCCTCTGCGTGCCAGCATCATTTAACTAAAGGCATCAACCTGCCCCAGCCAATACCGCTCCTCTGTTTCCCCAGGCCTGAGCGCGCCGGACCTGCCGTTCAAACCCCTGACGTGATTTTGAAAAAAATTCCTCCTGAGGAGACATATGAAGGCTGCCACAGAAGAATGAGCTTCACCCACGTTTCTGATCGTGAATCTGTATTGTTTTCGCCCCCTTTCGCGAGTGGTATAGATGACGAGAGGCGAGATTGTGAGGAGGTTAAGCTGACCTCAGGCTCACGCTTTGGAGCAGGCTTACCCTGGAGTGTGAGATGACAAAACATTTAGCCCGATCTCACTTGCAGCTCACTGACAGGCTGAAACAAAAGAGCAGCCTCGGAGGAATTTAAAATCATTGAATGAATGTCAATTAATTTCACAGGACGGAGTTGAATTGATTAGAATATAAAACAATCTTTCTTGAAAGCAAAAGGGAATTGATGTCCAAGGCCTTCAAACAGCGAGAGTGGGAAGACAGAAAAACGACAAAATGAAAGAAAGACGGCTGATTTTGTGTGTATGTGCTTATGTGCCCAGCTGCATGTGTGAGTGTGTGCGTGTGTGTGTATGTGAGCTCAGCAGTTGTGTTGCACGCTTGGCTGGCGGGGTGTGTGTAAAGTAATTAACATGATAGCCTCCCTCTCAGCCTGATAGCCTGTTCCCTGCAGCGAGGTCGTTCAACAGACACCAACAGACACCTGAGCTGCGTCTCAGACACAACCCTAGAACGCATCTCTAATGCAAACACACACACACACACACACACACACACACACACACACAAACAAACATGTTCAACCCACATATGCCTGGTACCAACAAACACTGGGAACATACAGCTATCAGCAGAAATGACATGGTACATGTATACCTGTCAGCAGCATAAACTGACGAACAGTTTATTCAAAATCAACTGACACTCATTAATTCACCTTGACAATCATGTAGACAAAATGCAAAAGATGTATTTCAGAGACAATGTGGCAAGCAAGAAATAGAGATAACTAGAAACTCAGGGAGCTCATACCTCCGCCAAGGCTGCACAAAATNNNAAATAATGTATCAAATGACAATGTGAAAACAATGTGTCAACGTGAAAGGGGTTGCTTGTGGTTGTTTTTACGGCTGCAGCAGGCAGCTGTTTTCAAAGGCAAAGCTCCAAAAACGAGGTGCACACTACCTGCTCAGCACCAAACAGCAGACAGATCACTAGTTGGTGTACACAGTGGAGCATTTAGCAGCTAAAGAGCCAGATATTTCCCTCAGGAGATGGTGGAGACCAAAAACAGAGCTAAAAGAGAGTGAATATTGGACTCGCCAGTTGGCCAGAAACAAGACTTCAAATGAATGTAGAGCTG
>NTHP01000183.1:759391-779783 GCA_003416845.1 Oplegnathus fasciatus
TTTTCTTCCTGTGCCAGAACGGAGAGAGGCACCACAAAGGTCATGGACATGGATTTCCTTTGGTTTGACTCAATGAAAAGGTCAGATGAGGGCACCATGAAATGGCAGTGAGGCCTTCACATCGGCCACACGGGGACCTGAGTCCTTGCATCACCCTGAAATGGCACAGGCTGCGCCCTTCTGGGGCTGCGCTCACAAGAACCAGCAGGGTCCCGTGGGCCCCTGTGACCTCGTCTGGGCCCCCTAGTGTCCCTTCAACAGTGTGCAGAGGGAACAGAGCAACAAACTGTGGTGCAAAGACTATCACGTGTGAAACTAAACTTTTTAGAACACAGAGTGAAAGAAATTAATGTACACATGTCCTCTTGTGATTGTAAATACTTTTATTTCTATTTAAAATACTTTAATAACCACAGTGTTGCACAAACTGCAGGCCTACTGCAAAGCTCCAATTTAAAATTGCTCCACTTTTCTTGTACAGTACATGTTAAAGTGTGTGTGTGTTTGACCAGTTTATGTAAAAAATAGATCAGGGTTGCTGCTGTATTTTGCTCCTCCACCTAAAAACTGCATCTAGGGCAGCTCTATCTCTGTTGGTAGAGCAGATTGGCCATTAATCGTAAGTTTTGTAAGGATCCCAGTTTCCTCCCGTCCACATGTCAAAGTGTCCTTAAGCAAGACATAGAGCCCCAGCCTGCTCCCACTTAAGAAAAAACACCTGCAAAATGAATGTATCTTGCGAGGTGACTCAGCAAAGAGTTTAGGTGAATATCTGATGAAAAACGAGTTAGAAGCTAATTGGTTTGTTGTTCACCTTCTTCAGTTATCCTGTTGTGTAGAGCAGTGGTTCCCAAAACCTGGTCAGGACCTCATAAGGGGTCCAGGATGAATCTGAGGGGTTGCAAGATGATTGACAGGAAAGGTTTGAAGAATAAACTTTATTTGTGCTACATAACATTTTTTTTTATTTTATCAGAATTTCCTCTCTTCTTTATGTTCTTTCTAGTGAATTACCAGATGATTTTACCTCTTCAAGTCTCTAGAACTTAAAAAAAAAGTAACAAAACAAGGAAAAATTTTGGTAAAACTGCTCACATGCGCCCGCTGACGAGGGATTGCAAGTGGACATTTCTTCGTTTTATTGTGTCACAAGCAAAAAAAAAGGTTGGGAACCACTTCCTGCACTGACTGTGCATTTTTGATTTCTAAAAATTGTTTTTGGAAATTTGGATACATGGGAAAAATAATCAGCTCTGTTATATGATGCTAATAAAAAGCAATTCATAAGTTCTTCCTAGATGTTAGTGGCTGATGTTGATAACAGCAGTTTGACAACAACAAAAAATCTCCACTTACTAGCTTTTCCAGAGTTTTGTTGTGGTTATTTTAAATTCAGAAGTTGATTAAGAATTCATTACACCAAATGCAGGCTGCGTACCCGGACATTCACCTTTCTCCTCAAACTTCAGGACTTCCTTCCTGTTCCATGCGTCACTAATTCCTCATGCGTAACAAAGAGACAAGAAGCAGACGTTTTACAAGATTTGATTTATTAACTATGATACAGATCACATAAGGCCTTGCTGTATACACCATTCCCATTGAGACAAATTACCATACTCAGCAAATAATGACAGTTTTTTTGTTTGATGTTATCTTTTCACTTTACAGTACTTCATTTATTTATTTTTTTATTATTTTCTTTTCCCCCCATTATTTCTTAATATTTTTTTTTATCATCTCTTAAATAGTGAGAGTGGTGGAGCCCTCTTCCTTGGTTGGGAAGAAATCATGCACTATACTGGGCTGGTCTCTCAATCGTTCACAAAGAAATTGTTAAAAAAAATGCTTTGTATTTTTTAATTATTAAAATAAAACATAAAAAGAAACTTTTTTTTTCTATCACCACTGACTAAAGGGCAAAGTGTTAAACCCCCTAACATACCAATAAACAACCATTTGAATATAGTTTTGCTTGTTTCTCATTTTAACTTAACAGACATCTGTCACCATTGTTGCAAAAAAAAAGAAAAAAAAAGAAAAAGAAAAGCAATGCAGCCACATATTACCGCTGAACCAAAGTCACATTTTTAATTCAATTGTTCTTCTAAACTGTCACTTTGCTTCCCATCTCTCCCTCGACCCTTTTTTCCACAGTCTTTGGCTGCCTCACAGTCAGTTCAGTATTAACACATTGATATACACAGGGAACGCCACTGGCCGGCGTTCACACACAAGTACCAGTGGTCACCCCTCCTTCCTCCCTCCGTCTCCCAAATAATGATCCCATTCACCCGGTCGCTGTCTGTCTTCCCTCCCTCTCGCTCTCCCAAATCTCTCCCCCCATCTCTCTCACACTTTCTCTGAGGATCAGTGTGTGTAATCTGGACGAGCTAACAGGGTTACACAGCGGGGTAATGACCGCAAGGAGAACTGCATTCCTCTCCTTCACGTTTGTTTGGATCACGCTGGTGTCTGGCCGTCTGCCAAACACAGCTTGCTAGCATGTTAGCTCAAACCCACCCACCCAAACACATTATTAATTCCTCTATCACACACACACACATACACCCACGCACAAGGTAAATAGGTAGTGTAGACTGATAAAAGCTCCTTTAAGAGTTCAGTGATTGGTTACAAGGTTTTTTTTCCCCCAACCTTTTGGGCAGAGAGGACAGTCTGGGGAGACATGCAGAGATGCAATTCAGTGTCAAACAGAATAAGTGACCTTGGTGAGCATCTGCTTAACATTAACACGCATAAGTTCACACGCGCACGCTCCTTCTCGAGCTCACACAAAAACACAGAGACACATATGCGTGCACGCACACACACACACTTTTAAAAAGCTGCGTCGATCGGGGCTCAGCAGTTCTCCTCGAGCCCCATCTCGCTGGTTTCTACGGTAACAGCAGGCTGGGCCGAGGAATTCTGTGATGCTCCATTCCAGTCATGCAGACGGATGAATGGACTGTCTGTTCTGTCTGCCGTCTCTCCCAGACCCAACTGTCTCTCTTGGACAGGGAATGACTAGGGGATGTGGTGGCACAGCAGTGACAGCGGGGGGAGTCCGGTGAAGTGGTTATGCTCTTGCAAATAATATTTCGAGTCCACCGAGAGCAGGTTTGAGTCTCCTTTCCAGAGCCATAACGCTGTGTCCTAAGAAGACAGCGTGCTGAGGCCTGGAGCAGTGGTTACCAATTATTCCCAGCAATAAAAACCCTCCCACCTGTCAAAGCTCGAGCCTCGCTTCCAGCTCTTATTTTCTGGCCTCTAATGCTACACTGTGCCTCAATCTGCTAAGTCTTTATTTCCACTCAAATATGGCGTCTGGGAAGTGGCATGCACTCCTCTACAAAGGGCTGAGTGCTTTGGTGAAGTGGAGACTTACAGCAAAAGAAAAAGACAAATTTTCTTCAATGCATGTCTTAATCAACTGCAATATAGCCACATGCTTTGTGGCTACAGTGCCCGAATCTATATAATCTCAACTGATTTGTACCAGATTTAAAACTACTTGTCCTTTTATTTACACTCTTACACTTAATGAGCTCTAAAGATAATTTTACCTGACATACAATGATGAACAATCTTAACAATTGCACCTATAAGAGAAGCTGACGCTACAAAAACCACAGTAGGAAAATGGTGCTACGCCCATGCAGTAGTGGAGGTGAGGTTATGGCTACAATACCCATTTCTTCCTCTAGATGTCAGTGGTGTGCTCCCAGAGAGAGACAGCAGGGTGGACTGACAATAAAGTGAACGGTGGCTGTCATGTCATGGCAGCTCCAATTTAAAATGTGCCTTCAAAGTGCTCAGAAAAGTGCTTTTTGAACAAGGTCCTCACTGTGAAAACTGCAGCGCCAACTCGCTCGTAAAACCACCACAGCGTGAAAGAAGCAACATGACAGGTGAAGGTCCAACCCTGGAATTATTCCCACTATCTGCCTAATATGGGGAAATTCAGGTAAAACAAAAAGGCATGGATACATGCGCACACAGACAGATAGACAGTCACACAGACACTTACACACAAGGCCACTCATTGAGTGAAAGGCCCGGGTTTCTCTGCGTTTCCTAAGATTTTGTCAAATGAGGAACAGAATAAAAAACGCATTGGGACAGTGGGAATGTGACTGTAGAATCAAGATTTGGACCTATGACAATATCCACTTTTTAAGCTGTTTTCTTCATATGTTTACAAAGACAGGGCATGAGTCTGAAGTTCAAACTGAGGGAGAGAGACAGAGAGAGAGCAAACAGGGGACTGGGAGGAGCCTTCCCAGAATGCCATGGGTGTGAGAGCCCCCATAATCCTTTGCTCCAATTTGCTGCCTAGCAGATCCAGTCGGTTGAGATTTTTTTTTCCTGTGCTTGGCATACTGCCTCGACTGAAACTGAATTTGTCTGCCTGCGTGTGTGTGTGAGGGGTTGATAGATAGGAATGTGTAAGTCGCGGAGGACAGAACATCCTGTCGGGTGAGTAGTAACACGTGTTTCTTGCTTAAGTCCTCTGTACAGTGGTGAAATAAACAAACGTGTTCAGGACTCATCCCAGCCACGGCCTCCAGGTAGGTGCATTAGGTGGGTCGGTTTGCAAAAAAACCTGCGCCGGCCAGCAAAATTCCCAGCACAGTTAGAGGCTATAGGATTGAGGAGAGTGGTTGTCGGAGGCACGCTGGCCACTGGGTGTTTGTGTCAAGTGTGTGTCTGTTTGTGTGTGTGTGTGTGGTGAAGCAATCCCAACATAAAAGAGTTCACATTCCTCCTGCACTTTACTTCTGAGTCCCTCCCTGAGTCCCTTTAACAGTTAGTGGCAACATCTCACTCTTCATTAGTGTGTAGGTTCTCTATAAGGCAAGGAGGGCAGGTCTAGATGAAGTGAGACTGAGAGACAAAGGGATAAAGTGGCGAGGAGGGAGAAAGATCATACTGCCAGTTCAGAGGCTCTTCAGCGTTCCCCTTTTCTGCCTTGTGTGTGTGTCCATTTTTCTAAAAGCGACGGAGGCTCAAACGCCCGCTTCTTCTCCCAAACATGTAGGTTTCTCCCTGTACATACTGCATCTCACTCAATCTCTCCCAACTTCTCTTCCTACCTCCTGTTCTCGTTTCTATTTATCATCTTCAGTTCCTTCCCAAACTTCAAAATCTCTTATTCTGAACCCTTAAATCTCGTTATCCACCTTCTTCGTTTTTTTTTTCTCTTTCCCTTGATCCCTGGTTCACAGCGTGTGTTGTTCCGTAGGGGGGTGATGGGGGTGCAGGGAGGGCGGCAGCAGGGCTGGGATCGGGGACTGGGGAGTAGGAGGTGGGGAGTGGGGTGGGGACTGATGTTGGTGGTGTTGATGGTGGTGGTGGTGGTGGTGGTGGTGGATAGGAGGGCCATAGTGTGGAATGATAGGAGGGGTGGCGGGGAGGACGTAGGGAGTCGGGGACGGAGTTGGCGAAGATGAGTAGCCTACGGCCATGCAGGAGTAGGCCGAGGTTCCTCCCCCCGAGGAAAGCGTAGAGGTGGGGGAGCCGGGGAGGCCGTCGGCCAGCGGCTGATTGTAGAAGAAGTATGCGCACTGGTGGATGAAGCTCTCGATGATTGTCTGGTAGGTGCGGGTGGCAGTCAGGGCGTCCATGGTGGTGAAATCTGGTCTCATCAGCGTGGGCCAGAAACAGATAGAAAGGTTCTCACTGGTCATCAAGTTCAACTTGTTGTTCTGGCTCACCCTGAGAAACACAAAGAAACCAAGAAGTGAAATTAATTGGCCGCAGATCACTACCTCATTTTTAACAGAAAATTGAANNNAAAAAAAAAAAAAAAAGCAATGCTCAAATGATCTGTTGCTGATCAAAACCTGATGGTGTCCTCTAAATCTCCTGATCACATAAACTGATGCTATTACGTAAGCCGAATTATTACAAAGGTTTTTGCTCCTAATATGGCATAAAATAGGCTATCGAAACGGCAGGGGTCTCCTTGCTAAAATAGTCAGATAGAAGAATCGACTCAGGTGTATAATGCGTACTGTAGGGCTGCAACTAACCATTATTTTCATTATTGATTAATGTGCCAATAATCCTAGGTGATGTCATCAAATGTCTTGTTTTGTCCAGCCAACAGTCCAAAACCCAAAGATTTTCTTATTGGGTTTTGCACTTGTGGTGCTGTAAGCTCAACGCTAACGCTAACATGGTCACAATGTTAGCATGCTGATGTTTAGCCTAGTGTGGCTCAAAATTTGTACTGCTTAAACTGCTATAAGCTACACTATAGTTCATCTACAACAGTGGTTCCCAACCTTTGTGGCTTGGGACCCTTTGATCAAGTCATTCAAGGTTATGGCTGTAGTGCAGACCTGAGTTGTGAGCAGCTCAATCAAAGAGTGAGTTATCCTTAGATTAATTTGAAGGAGGTAAAAGTATGTTTTATTTGGAAAAAAACCCCACAAATTAACCCACAGGTTGGGAACCACTGATCTATACTATAGTTTGAATTTAGAGTACAAAGTTTTCATGGCCTTTTTCAAGCACAGTAGTCAATTTGTCATAAGCTGACAGAGCTATTAACACATAAATAAACTGCAACCAACCACATACAAATAGAGATGAAATAACCACTGCATTGACACAGATCATGACTCAACCTGAGTAAAACCTCTATTCTGTCAGTGTGCTAGTTTCGGCGATGCCACCGCTAGGTCACTTGACTGGGTGACCGGCGGTGTAGTCAGCACGGCTGTCAGAGGCCGTCTCTGACCCCGTCACTCACTCACTTGTTCAAGTGGCTGATGACATATTTGAAGACCTCGTAATTCTCCTTGGGGAAGCGGCGCAGAGCGTCCTTCATCGTCTGGAAGCGCTGCTCCCTATCGTTGATCTCTGAATGGCGGCGGAGAGAGAAGAGAGGTTAGAGGAGGGAGGAAAGTGGCTGAAAGAAAAGATTAGGGGAATCTGAGGAAAAGATGTCAGGGGAGTGAGAGTACAGAAAGATGAGGTGGGCTGGGGGGGAAAGTACAATGGAGAAGAGGAGAGTTCGAAGAGCATAGTGAAAGCAATTGGATTCAGCTCTCAAAAAATCAGTGCAGGACACAGTGATTTCATCCTACAACAGTACGAGTTTCACACATCCCAGTGATGAAAACACGCGCACACACGATTCAAAAGGACTCCAAACTACAGTTCTCAGAAAACAAGGAATCACCAGACAAAGACCACACACATTCCAGAGGAGAAACATACCACGCATACACCCATCACAAATGTCCTACACACTGCAGCACACTCGCACACAAGCACACACATACACTGGGTGTGTTAAGCCTGATGGCAGCGAGGAGTGAGTCAGAAAAGCTGACGTCACCAGCTAACACAGTCCATCCTGTGTGAATGTTGAGCGAGGCCGAGAGCAGCAGCGAGAGCAGCAGATGTTCTCCACATCACAAACGTGATTTACAATCAGAGAGTTTTGAGTTTGTATTCCCACAATGAGGTCAGTGTGGATCAAAAACAGATTTGAGGCGTAACGACTTTACACGGCCCCGGCTCCTCCTGCTGTACATCCATCATCAGTCATGAAAACTTAACCAACTTCATACAGCTTATTTAAAGCCTACGTCACCATGACAATATCCACTAAAAACCACCCACCTTTTTCTATACCTCTCTTTTTCTCCACCTCTCAGTAAATAAGCAGAAATTCTGAAAATGCCAATCACAATTTTCTATTTTCAACCAAATGACGGCTTTCTCGTCTTAAACTCCACCTCACTTTTCTTTTTCACTCTCTCTTCTTTTCCTCTATTGTGGCACAGACTGCAGGAGCTTTATCAGGTCTCTGTCACGGCTGAAGGGTCTCGCTGGGGCCATAAAAAAACAACAACACACACACACACTTGCAGAGCTCGGTGAGTGACAGCAGCCTTGCGGCCCGGGGGTAAATCTCTCTGGCGCGATGCAAGGCTGAGCTATGCCTTAAATCTCCATTCCGACAGATTACAGGACACAAAGAGAAAAAGAGAGGCCGTGGAGAGCGCAGGAGCACCCTCGTTTATCTAACGTATGACTGTTTTCTCATGACTTCATCCAGACCCTGTTATCCATAGCGCCCCCGCATCCCTCCATCATGTGCAATCATCCCCACATCCTCCTTCCTCGAAGCCTTAAATATTCTCTCCTCCATCCCCTTTTTTCCTCCGTTCCCCGGCTCCTCACCGAGTGGCAAATCCAATTCTCCCCATGGATGGATTTGGATTGCAAGAGTTTTGCTTGTTAGGTTAAAGAAAAGTTACAATGAAGGGAAAAGGGTTTAAGGCAAAGTCCAATACACCTCGGGATTTTGTGAAGAACTCTCTCCACATCCCTTCGCCCCATGTCCCCCTCACACCAGAGACCCAGGACTTACTGAAGGCCTCCACCAGCTCTCCCTGCATGCTGTAGGGCACCAGAGGCTCAGGAAGCTCAGAGAAGAAGGCCTTCATGGCTCCGGCTACTGTGTTGATGGTGAAGTCTTTCTCCACCAGGTCCAGGTTGTGATCTGGGAAACGGAAAGAAGACATTTGAAGTACAAAACACACAATTACATACTGTATGTACATCACAATTTTACATGCATACAGTAAATAAGAGAGGTGGCCAAAATAAACACCTTATAAACACCTCCGAAATAAGCTATAAAAACTATAAAATGATATATAACGTGAGACAATACAAATACATCAACTGTCAGAGATTTTGCTATACTGTTTATTCCTAGGTGTACTCAACGTTTATTATGAAAGGTCCACCTAGGAATTTTACATAGGGTAGTGGTCCGGAACACTAATCAAAACTGTACCAAAATAAAATCTAACCGCCTTAGACGTTTTGTGAGATAAAATATCTTTGAACGCAATGAAAAGTGCCACATAAAGCTGATTTATTATTATCATCATTATTTATTTTTTTTTATAATTAATAACCCACCATATAACTGAACTAAAACTGCATATATTCAACAGCATGGTGGCTGGACAAATCAATGAACAGGAGTGTTTTATGGAAATAATGGACTTTAATATGAGTTTTGCATCAATGTGATAAAGTACTTTGATTTGTTTGTTTGATTTCCTGGATCAAAAACAGAGATTCCTGTCCTGTCGGTTATTGATTTTCCAGAAAATGTAATAAATCACAGGGTCTGCCCTAGACTTCTCAATTCATCATTTAATCAATGTGAATAAATAACAAATAGCATCTTGGTGATGTACCATAGGACCATTTCGGTTAATAAATGCACTTAAATAAAAGTAGAATGAACTGTAGACAGTTATAAAGTACATTTGAGCAGAGAGAGACAGCTCAGAGAGCAAGACAGCAAAACCACTAGAGTGGTGCTCCAGTGGTCTAGAGAGAGTGTGTGTGTGTGTGTGTGAGCAAGAGACTTAATTAAAAAAAAGCCATTTTCTGATAACTTTTCACTTTACAAAGGTAGTATGTGTAGAAAGAAGAGAGGCAAGAAAAAAGTAATACAGACACGGTTAGCCAGTTCTTGAACAGTCTGAGGAGAGCGCCCATTTTGAGAGTTTCCAAAGTGCAGTGCTTCTGATGCTGCTTTCTCCTGTAATGAGTTATCTGAATCTTCGGGGAGCTGATGAAGTGCCATCTTCAGTATGGCTATGAGACACCTACGTTGTAGTTTCACCTGTAATTGTCTCGTCCTGTCGGCCTGAGGCTCAGAATGATTCAACGCAGGCCTTCAGCTCTGATTACCTGAGTTGGAATCAACCTCAACCAGGCGTGGACGCACGCGTACACACACACGCGTACACAGGCCATCTTGCTCTGTTATCTATCGTGGCAGCGACATGCTTCATTAACCAAACCAATCTGGAGGTAATTAACTGCCCACGCCAGATAGACGCACGCATGGAGACACACATTGAGAGCACTTGTACGTGCACACATGGGAACATGCACACGCACACAGGAGCAGGTTAGATTGAGGAGGCAGCTCTACAGTCTAAAAGGAAGCGAAGGCCAATTCCCTCGGTAGAATTAATGCTCCCTGGTTAATTAAGGGGATCCGGGCTTGTTATAGATAGAGGCAGACATACACACACACACACATCTTCATGGCCTTTTCTTCACACCCAGCCTGTAAGTGTGCAGCTGAAGCACGAACGAGCACATGTACTCGCATACGTGCGAGTACTGCAAGCGGAAAGTCACAAACCTTGGTCAAATTGCCGCTGCATGCTCTCCATCTCTGCCTTGTTCCCGCTGACCCTGTAGATGCCCTCTGTGCTCAACCCTAGTGGAGAGAGAGAGAGAGAGAGAGAGGAATGTTATTAGTTCAGTGTTCCTTTCATGCATTTAATTGGCAACAAGTGTCAAGTATTTACAGTAGCTGGTCAATCACCTCCAAGAACCCCTTGATATATCATTACGCAGAGTATAGATGCACTCTGAAGAGCTGAAAAAGTAGAGCTACAGCAGGCTGCTCTAATGGCCTCTCACTATGTCCCATTCCATCTAAACACACTATTAGTGCTATTTATTAAACCCATAAAGCACTCCTGCAGGCCTGATAAGAGCCCACTGGTGCACTGTGACGAGCTGAGGCTACCTTGGTGCCACACACTTTAAAATGACTTCAGGAGCTGCGAATGCCATGTGCTTGTCCTCTCACACCCAACTTCCTTCTAAAAAGGATATTTATTGAGGATTTGCAGCCTCTCTTTAGACACTAAACTGTCATATTGCATCCTTATTTACTAAAGTTTTGTGCCAGAAAATAGAGGAAAATCATTTTTTTTCCACTTGGAGGTGCAAAATATACCCACTGACCAATGCAGCAGAAGAGATTGTGTCTGAAACTTAACAGCTGGAAAAATCAGGTGTAAAATCTATGTCACTGTTTTGTTGAACACACACAGAGGGAGACTATCGCCACATCGAGAATATTATAGACAACTTTGGTCCACTTAATAGTTCACACAAACACTTAGTGACGCCAATAGAGAATTGTGCAGGTGAATGCATACAGTGACATAACAAGAGCTCTCCATTCATCACTACAACAATACAAGACAAGAGAGCAGGAATGCAACAGTCTGTTATTTTTCATAGAATTCTGCCTTCCTGTTTCTCTTGCCTTCTGCTTGAATGTGTATTTTTCCAGACTTTTAATGGCTCACAGCAGGTGCAGTATGATTGAGGTAGCCAATTAAACACTTATTAAGGAGGTCTGTTGGACTTTATTTTCTGTTTACAGCAATACTCTACTCCACTATAATCTCATAATCTAATATAGTCGACAGTTTCAAAGTTTTAACAGTTTTAACTACCAAAAATCTTCCACATCCATTTTTCATAACTCCAGGAAGCCTTTTTAAATTCAATCACTGATCTTTTTGTCGAGCTGACAACTACTGACTAACTGAGTTAATATTTCCACACATGCTGTATAACGTTCGTCTTGTGGGGAAAAAAGCACAATAGCATTTTCAAAACTGTCCGCCCTTCAAAATATTTCAAGTTTCAAGCAGCAGGAAACACTGGTTTTTAGCTACACTGCTTTCCAAACAGGCACAAAGATGTCTTCGACAGCCCAGCATCAGTTCTTATTTAACATATATCACTTATATATGTAGTCTTAGTAAATACCCCCTAAACAGAATGAATTGAATTGTGGTGATGCAGAATTTTGCACCTCTGATGGTAATCTGCACGAGGCTTAGTTTTAGGCTTTAGTCTTGTATTTTAGCAATACATCCATGTACATGGAAAACACAAGCAACCAAGTCAAATAAGGACAGCAACAGAAAGGATAGCTGCTGTGAGTGAAAGCTCACTTCATTTTCGCTCATTAATATTTTTTTTTCCAATTGATATAAGATAAGTTTCCATCTCCCACCCTTGAAATTCTCTCTTCGTTCACACTTTGGTGGCGGATCAGGGAGACAAAGAGCAATCCAGAGGGAGTGAGGGAGATAGGGAGGGGCAGAAAAAGAAGGCGAGATAGAGAGAGGCAGGGAGGAAATGAGAGAGCTCTCAGTCAAGGCATACGGCATCGATCTCCTCCTTCTACCAATCAATTATCCACAAAAGCTTTTCTAGCCAGACACTAGGAAAACAGGGATGGGAGGAGAGATAGGGAGAGGGGAGTAGTGTAGCAGTGGTGGGGAGAGAGAGCGAGAGATAGGGGCAAAATAGGACAAGCACTGAAGTATGAGAAAGATAGTGGGGGGAGTGTGAGGATGCATAGGAGTGAGGGTCAGACTGATGAAAGAGAGAATGAGAAAAAAATAAAGGGATTAAGATAAGGAGGGATATATAGAGGGATGGGAAATGTGTTTGAAACAACAAAACACATAAAAGATGGAGGCTACCAGAGAATGAAGAGAATGGAAGAGGAGCCACAAAGCGGTGGGAAGGGGAAGAAAAGTCAGTGGATAAAGAAGGTGAATGAAAGAGTTTTACAATGATCACTTAGAAAGGTGAGCTCTCCAAAACAGAAACCAGCATCCTCTTCCTCCGGGGTCAAACAAAGCACTAGCACTTCCTGGGGTCAACGTAAATACAAGCACTTCCTGTAGCAAAGAAATGTTTTATCTGCATCCTTTAACGTCTTTTTAGCCCTGTTAGAAAATGTAACTTTAACTAATAACTTTCTGTTATTTTAAGGTATTACCAATCCACACTACAGTGCATATTAGAGACAGATCATTACTTTTATCAAGCACACACAAATAGGAGCAGAAACCTGAAAATAAAACCATGTATGGTGACTTCACAGCTTCCAGCAGCACTCAAGTGGCCAAAAACACACCCGTGAACCTGGAATCACACAAACTCCGAATCTCAGAAAGTGCGATAAACGCTCCTGCAGTTAGCGGGCTGTGCTGCTGCAGTATGTTACTGTCTGACAACACTCCAGCTGATCCCACATCAGCCCAGAACCCAGTGTCTCTCTCTCTGGGTTCAGCAGCCCAGAGGCTGATTTCATAGTTCACCGTGAAAAACAGGCAGTCGCTGGGTGCTGCCCTTTACGTCGCTATGGAGGCTCGTACGGCCAGCAGATATGCCCGCACACGCTAACACACATTCATCACCTCAGCACCCATGAGCACAACACACTGCGGCTACCACGCTGAGAGAAAGCCAGAGCCGAGGAGAGATAACAGCAGTCACTATGGATTGATTTTATATAGCTGCTTTTCTACAAGAATGTATGAAAATAACACGATATACCACAATATCCTATTATTCTCAAGGACAAAGGGAGTGAGCTATGAAGCTCAATTAAGGCTGGCAACAAAGAAGTAAGACTTCTGAATAGAAAATATGAAATTAGAAAATAAGAGTTTTTCTTCAGTAAAAAAATAAAATAAAAAATAATGGTTGTTGTACCCATCAAGTTTTCTAACAAGTAAATCAACAATTCAGCTTTGTCTGAGGGTAAAAAGATCTATATATTTTTTAATCACAGACCAACGCCATCATTATTAAAAAGGAAAGGAAAAGAAAAAGTAAAAAAAGAAAGAATGAACATTTTTTCAGATCAAGTATGAACACTGTAAGAGGATCATCAGTGACATTTAAACAGATATGAATAAAGGCAGGAGCACTGGGAGAGGAAAAAGCTGTCAAAGCTGCAGATCCAGGGTCAGCCTCGCAACGTCACTCATTATCAGTTCACACTGTAGTGACACACATAGTGTCAGCGCTGTATGGTAATTTCCCATGAGTGCCATTAAACCCACAGATTGTAGACGCAGATACGGGATGAATAAAGTCTGACTTACAGCAACTACAATCGAGGCTAAATAGCACATTGTAACTCATTTCCCCTTCCAGTCGCAGTAATTCTCTGTGTGGGTGCGCCATTCTTTACTGCAAGCGTTACTACGTAAACAAAAACATTTCTGCACACATACTCTTATTGGCTCTGACTGTGAGATGTGTGAGGCTACACTCACATGCATACGCGGACAAATAACACAGGAGTAAGCTAAAACACACAGAGAAAAGAGCTGAGCCCAAACATTCTTCCAATTTCCTACCTTGTGATATTGATCGGACAGAGGGAGCTACGGGGCAGAACATTACCTGGCAACCCCCTGGCTAAAACACACCCGGACGGACGGACACACACACACACACACACACACAAAGAGCATGCTGACAAGAGGAAGGAGAGAAAGCAATGAAGGGGGGGAAGAGATAGAGGGGATAGCAGTGGAAAAAAATGAATTGAGAGAGGTGACGATAGGACAGGGGGAGAAATAGGGGTTAGGAAGAAGATGAAAGAAATCAAATCTGACAAGTGAAGGTACTCGGAGAGACAAGGGGAAGAAAGATGACTGGATCAGGAGAAAGAAGTAGAGAAACAAGGACACGGGAGGAGAGCAGGAAACAGAGGATTAGGTGAAATACTAAAGGAGTGAGTGAGGCTAAGAGGTGGAAAACACCTCTAGAGGGAAGCTGTGCATTCATCCTCATGTATGCACACACCAGCGCAAATGTATATATGAACACTTATTCAACCAGTTTTTTCTCCTTCATCCAGAAGTAAGTGCTGTGACTGCTCCAGTTAACATCTGAACAGGGTGAGGTGAAATCTAACGTGATGCCTTGTTATCTAGAGCTTTGCCCCTATACTCCTACACAGAGGAAGGCGGTGGGTGTTTTGTAAGGCCGCAGTAATCCACAAATACAGAGTCTTTAATCAGGACAGAGATTACAGTGGAATGATTTGGCGTGTCAGTGAGCGTCAGCACTGTTCTGACAAACTCACTTGCACAAATGCAACTCAGTGAAAAGACAACTGAATGTGTACATTTTTATTAAACATGGTTTATGTATAATGAAGTTTCCTAAATTAAGTTTGCTATAAGACAAACATTCATACATAAGTATGAGGACAGTAACTACGATCGACATCTGTATTTTTTTCTGGAAATTTGGGGGGGTTTATGAACCTTGGGAGAGTTTATAATTTACAGTTAAAAATTTACTGTTAATAATAAATAAATAAATAAATAAATAAGTCAGTATAACACCAGAATTGCATTCCTGGCAGCATGGAGAGAGCTTTGAAACAGCATTTAGACCTTCATGTTGAAGAATAAAACTGTCACGCTTTCATTTTACGTTAATTTCTGTAAAATAAATAAAAATATGTGGGAAGTTTGTTGTTAAGCAATACAGTATGTAAAATGATACTATGTGTTGGTCAAATAGACAACATTTGAGATCTGAGACAGGTGTTTTAGCTAGATATTAGTCGGTTGTGTGGAGTTTATAAGCTGTAGTTGGTTTTCAGGGGAAATTCAGATGGTGCAAATGCTCCATTTGAATAATCATAATAATGAGAGGATGGAGTGGAGGAGTGGGAGACTCATGACTTCGGTATCTAAAATCCTGGTTACGGCCCAGCCAAGAACAGAGAGACGTGAGCAAATATCTATACGTACGCATCGACCCTGCACTAAGTCGCCTCTGGTTTTGTGTAACAGCTGGTGGCGGGCTGAGAGGCAAGCTGGCAGACTTAGGGCAGTGGGGCACCAGAACAGCCTGGCAGGGGGTTTGGCATCTGGGCAACAGGGTAGCAAGGTCATAAGAGGCTATCCAACCACATCTGTGCTCCCAGTACTCCCAGAGGGGAGAGGTATGAGGGGCGGGGGTGTGGATGATTGGTGGCAACAGGCTGAAGACCTGTTCACCAAACACAATTGTGCACAGACTCTAATCCACACAAAGTTCAAGGTTAATCTAAGCAGATGGGAGTATTTCAATTAAAAGACACAGAGCCATTCTAACATTATACTCCGTGACACACTTATTTGTTTCTTAAAATCCCCCTTGGCTCATCTCATCATCGCATTGATCTGAATGAGGCTCTGATGACTCATTTTAAAGTTAGCACAAAATACTGCGACTGTAGCCACAGCAAACAGAAGCCAGCATGATCTGTTTGATTGCCACACAAACCCAACAGTAGGTAACGATATTCACGTAATATGCATATACAAATAAGGAACCTGCTTCGCCCGCAGGTCTTGTCGCACTTCATTTTGCTTTATTTTAATGTGACGACTATTTAGGTTATCAAAAAACTAAGTTGACACCCCAACTTGGCTCATGTCCCTGGAGGTACCCACCTATAAAGCCTGAAGTTCAGCCAAGCACAACCGTTTATCAAACCTGAACAAAGAATAAGGGAGACACAAAAGAAAGCAAAGATGCACGTGCACACAGACACAAAGGCTGCGTGTGACTTAAGGAGGACGACGGAATCACACTCTTAGCGGTGAAGACCACAATCCCACCAGGGAGGAGGATTAAGATAAAGCAAAAATGCAGGGAAAAAGAAAAAAGAGAGATCAAAGGAGGCAGGTATAGCATACGCAGAGGCAGAATGGATCCTTTGAAATCATTTTAAAACACTTGATACTTAAATGACTGAAAACAACAGCCCGTGCTGCTCCCGATTGGATGCCATTAAGCATCTGTGCTGCTTATAATGTTAAGTGGAACAGATTCTTACCTGTTGTTTCAATGAAACGGATGCACTTCTCAATGAAGACTGGGATTGGCCTCTCAGGAGTGACCACGGTGACCAGTGGCATACCGAAGTAGTTGCTTTCGATGGGTTTTGAGATGGAATGCCTGGGCTTGGGTCGTGGTTTCTGGAGAAAAAGAAATTGAGAAGAAAGACCGGATTGGTGGGAGCACTCAGAGAAAACATTCAACATTATTCGAGCCTGATTGATGTTGACACCGCTGAAAACATTTCCAAAATGACACCGAGCCTCGAGGCATTGTTCTTGAAATGACTTGATTTCGATGGAAAAGACCATGACCTTATTTTAAAGTGACTGTGTTTTTTTGTTAGTATCTAATTCAGCAAAACAACTGACATGCACACACACACCCCGCACATTCCTTCAAACCTTAAACTGATAAGTAATCGCACATTCCTGTCTTGACCCCCGTTCTGTGCAAAGTGAGATATACATCAGTTCCTTCATCACTCTGGTGTCTTCATTCCTGCCCTCCTCTCCTCTTTCCATTCTTGTTTCTCTTTCTCTCTCTCTCTACTGCACTGCAGCTCTCAGATAATCTAACTCTCTTATTCATTGTTTAATTACTTTCCAACTCCTGTTATTTTCCTGTTAAGAGACCTCTAATACACTCCCGCAACATTCTCTGCCTGCCTCCGTATGGCTGAGGCATCAGCAGTAATTGTACTGTGCTTTAATGGCGTTCGGTGGGAATGTTTTGAAGGCCCCTGAGGCCTGGATCTCTAGTAAGTCTGTCAGCCCCCCGAGGCTCTGCCCTGGCAGGCAGGGTGGTGAGGCAGGGATGCATGGTTGGCTGGGCACATACAGACTGTGGGAGCAGTGCGGGCCTGACAGACAGACACAGGGAAGGAGCAGAGGAATGCTCATTAGAGAGAAGGAGCCCAGCCTGCCCTCTGCTCCAGATACTGGTCTCGCTGCACTCCACCAAACATTTCCGATACCACATATAAACACACTCACTCGCGGCCATAGGGAAACACTAATTAAGACTGAACAGATCAGCGAAGGCTCACCTGGACTTTTCCTGCACTGCCTGTTGTTTGAACATTTAGTGAATTTATTCTGTTGTTAATCCATTTTATCGTTGGCTCAATAAGTTATCGTCTTTCATTAGGCTTCCTCCTACAAGAGCCTGACCAATACATCTGCGGGCCAATATTATTGTCCGATATGTGGTTATTACAGATAAATCATTATCTATCATTATGTTGGGAGGTACCCAAAAGAGATGGAAAAGTTTCATTGGCAGCATTCCTATGTACATTTCATCTTGGATTTTTCTCAAAATTAAATGTATTATAGTTTTGTTCAATGTGTTTTTCTTTATAGTTAAAATTCAAAATAACTTTTAATGATGTTTACCATTCAAAATGTATCTGTTACAGTCTGCTCATTGTTCGACTGCAAAATATCTTTACTCAGACGTGTTTTTCACAAGATGTTTATGTAAAAAAAAGAATATTGGTCAATATATCGTTATATTTTTCTCAAGTATTGATATCTACCGGTATATCGGCCCCAAAGATCCAGTATCATTCAGGCTCTTCTATCCAGGGTGTTTTTCTATAATAAACAGCAGAAAAGGGGCTGACTACTTCACCAGTCAACTGAGTGCTCGAGTGTCAGGAAAACAAAATGTCAAAGATAACTCAGACTGGCTTACTGGAAGAGTCTGCACTCCATTCAGCGAGGCCCCTGAGATGCTGATGAAGGCTCTGTGCCGAAACACATCTAGGTTAAATAACTGCAGACTTTCCCAGCAAGTCAGTAACTGTTGCCCAGTTATCTTTCCATTATAAGCCCCTCATGAGCCCATTCCTAACTGGAATTCCTTCACTTATCGCTCCCAGCTACCTCCCCCGTTGCCCTGCCTGATCCCTCTGTGACACTCCCTTTCTCAGCATACATCTGCACCTACATCTGCACCTACAGCTGTGCGTATACATGTCAAGTGTGTATTCATGCTTTCACGTGTGCACAAAACACCCACGAGGTTTTAATTGAATTAAATGGGCAGTAATAATAGATGTGGCGCTACAAGACAGCAGCCTCTGTGGTAGCAGAGAGCTGCGCTGTCATAACTCACTGCCAGTTTGATTTTGTAGCTCCAAATAGCAGCTCATAATTTATTTGTATCCTATCACACTGACTGTGTTGTATATCTGTGCCCTATCTCAGTTTAGCAGTCTGTCTCTATGCTCTCCCCCCTCCTCTCCGCCACCGACTTTTCTCTCTCACTGTCTTCTCCCCCTGCAGTTTTGCCTTCTGGCCACTCCTTTTAGTTGCTGACTGAGACAGGATATGTTGCCAGCGCTGAGAAGACAAAACAGACCTCTACCACAAAAGACAAACAAAACACATCCTTAATAATAACATACAGACACCACGCTGAGCATTTACATACACAGCACGCTGAAAGACGAAGCCGCCATACCAAAAAAAAAGTCACTTCTATCATAACTCTTATTCTTCTCCTGCTTCCATCTCATTTTCTTTCTGTGCTTGTGTTTTCTCCTTTTCTTTGATAGTCTCCCTCCCTCTTATTTTTTGTATGAGGACACTAGACTGGAACTAGGTGACTGAGGAATTTGAAGCATTCCCTCTTGCTGGCTGAGGAGGTTTGAAAAAAGCTGCAGGAGAGAGAGAGGAAACGTTTCCGGCCTCTCGCTGAGGGAGGGCGGGCGGGACAGAGACACAGTTGGTCATCGCCTGAGGTAAAGGGGGTTTTAAAACGGGCTCAGAGTCTAGTTTCGATTATTTGTTCCTACCCGTCATGACTCAGAGTAGTAGACAGTACCCTAAGGCTCTGACCAGGAAAGTGTACACTGCATAAACCCAAACCTTCACTCTGAAACCAACTGAAAATCTGACTTTGTGTTAACCCTAGCAAGCCAATTACAGGAACGGCTGGTTCTAATCCAACCCAGAGTCACCGCTACAATACGTCTCCCTGAGATGAACAAATAACTCAATAACATGTCAGTTATCCTGAGGGGATTTCAGGCTGCAGCAGATTGAAAATGGACTCTTATCTTTGAGACAGCTGCTTAGAAAACAGGTGACGGAACTTGATCCCTTTGTTACAACCACAATTAAGCCATAATGGCCTGTAATGTGGATATTCAGATCTCAGACCTGCTGTAGGGCACAAATCAGAGGCACTAATTAGAGCAATGATGACAACAGTGATCTAAATTATGCTGGCTTCAATTTTCTTGGGAATTTGTTTTGAAACATGTAGGGTTATAACGTGTCATGTGATACTTTATTGATCCCCCTTACCACTTGCCCTCCGTGGCCAGGGTCAGAACACAGGGTCGGGTAAAAGTCAGAGCTACTGGAGCTTGTATACTTGCTAACATGGGGCTTGAACTGGGCTGTCCACTTCATTGGTAGTCTTGCACACTTTTTCGGAAGCACAAATGGCATTGAGTACACTATGAGCTACGTCAGTTAATGCACAAAAGGAAAGAACGTAGTTTAGGCAGTTAGGAGTTATACGAGAAGACAGCCTTCACACAGGTACTTGGACATCACAGCTGAGTGTGTGAAAACATTAATCATCCCTCTCTTGTTCCACCCTACTGACAGCCATGGTAATTATCACAGACACACAAGCACAACATAAGCAGCTGTAACTCCTATTCAGCTGGCACTTCTGTACCACGCCATGTGTGTGAATGAACAGCATACCAGCCTGATAAGCAGTGTAACCAGTGTAAGGTCAAAAGTATCGTCACAACACGCGTGAGAGACAAGCACAGAAATGAACAGGAGAGGGGTAAGACGGTGGTTGAGGAAACAAGGGAAGGAGGAGATTCCTGTGTGTGCAA
>NTHP01000183.1:779976-799770 GCA_003416845.1 Oplegnathus fasciatus
AAAAAAAAAACCTCCAGCAGAAAAATAGAGAGGAAAGAGAGATATGAGGAGAACATAATGGGGAGAGAGTGAGAACGAGTGTGACAGGAATGTGAGAAGCAGAAAGTATGAATCAGCAAGAGGAGAAGACAAACACTGTGAATATGAGAGAATGAACGGAAGGAAGCAAAGAAAGCTAAGCTGACAGGGAAATGATTGGAGTCTGAGGAACAAGTTGACCAGCCTTGGCACATACTTCACTGCAGTACCACAACAGAGAACAGTAAACAACACTGCCTTTACTACATGATGCTGATGTCAATCACTAGATCGCTGATGGCACATGCACTGCACTCTTTGGCAACTAGGTTGTAAACAACATGTAGCCATACTACAAGTGAGACTTTGTTTTGTGAGGTTTTGTAAATTATAATTAAAGACTGAAGGTCTTATTTCTCGACTTCCGAAGACTTCTGTGCTGAGATTCTCTTGCATTTTTTTTGCTTGTTAGTACTATCTTTTCCTGAACAGCAGGGATGTTTACAGCTAATTTGCTGCACATATAACATTAGTTTTAATTTCTCTTCATGTTGGTGTTGACGCTTTCAAAATCTTGCTGAAATAAATGTCAAATATTATTATGCCAACTCTCATATAATGGGAAACCTGATGCAACCAAGCAGACATACACATGTGCACAAACAGATAAAACAGCACAGTGTATAATGTGGCTCTGTCCCTATTCATTAAGAGTTTTTGCCTTCTGGTATAGAAGTTTAGTGACTGGAGTTTGTCTCTTTTTCCTCTGATGATCTGGCCAGTTTAGAGAGCTCTCGCAGAGCAGTCAGGGAAAAACATGGCAGAAATGCTTTCAGAGAAACTCCGACAGTATGTCATGTTTTCACTGAGCTAAACTGCAGAAAGGAGAGGTTATACTGAACTCATTAATTATTCCTCAACTTAAGTGATAAACAGTTATTCACCAAAGAAAACAGGTGTTGAATCTCAGCCAAGAACTAATTATACCTGTGGATTATGGACATTTTATTCATTCTGTCCATAAACAAATACATGTGCATACGTGCTGCAGACAAAGTGTGTACAACATCCTGTATTGCGGAGTTAGTCATTAGATACAATTTAAGTGTTTTGCTCAAAAATGTAATTTTGAACAAGTGACACTTTCCCTGCCAAAATACTTATTGGGGCATAGTAGTTTTCAGTTGGGAGGTTATTTTAAGCTTTGGTTCAGAAAACTCAATATTCAATAAGTGATGTACTTGGGCAATGGATGTCTTACAAAATGAATATGCAACATTTTGGAATAACACTTGCTGACAGCTGTGTTTGAGAATAGTTAAATCAACTAATTAAACTTAAATGTTATCAATTTAAGATTTAACACCTAACATATTTGCCCATTTAACCCATATGTCTACTCATATTAACCCATACTCATATTTAACTAAAACAGATGGATGCACAAACACTAACCTTTGTATTTCGGCGCAGGCTCTTAAGAATATTTCTCCTTTTGGGATCCTCGCTCTCCTCAATGGAGTTGTCCTTTTGGGCTCCTCCCTCATCCTGGCTAGCCTTGGGTGGACCCCCCATCTCATCATCACTGCCTATAGAAAAGCTCGTCCTAAAACTGCTGAACTTGCCAAGCCGTTTGGATCTGTCTCTGTAAAGCTTAGGCTTTACCCCAATGGCAGACAACTTTCTCCTGCGTTCCAGTGAGCTGCTGTCAGCCTCACTGTCTGACCCATTCCCCCCAGCACTCCCATTGGAGTGACCTTTGTTGGCGTTGCGGATGGTGATAATCTTGCCCTGTGTGCTGTCATGAGGGACAGAGTAAATATTCTCCTCTTCTGTGGGTCGAGGTTTGCTCACAGCATCCATGGGCTCTGCGTAGTCGGAGGGGTCATAGCCACCATCGCTGCCTGGAGCCCAGGTGACAGCCTGGGGCAAGGAGCGGCGGTTGGTGCCACCCTGCTGGTCCATGTAGGGGCCGAGGTTAACCTTACGGACAGGCTTGGGCTTCACTTGTGGAGGAACCTTGTTGTTCAGCTTGCTCTCAAAGGTGCTAAGCTCAGAAATGACAGAGAAAGTATCACTTGAATCCAGATCTGGTAGCTTGAAGCTTCCCAGGTGGGAACCGAGACTACCATCCTCCCTCAGGGTAGGATATGGCGGTGATGGGTCAATATCATCCTCTGAGTCCATAAGAATGTTAACTGGACTAGGGGAGCCACAGCGAGGGCTGATGCTCTCATTGGTACATGCCTCAGCCACATTATCATACATGTGTGTGGCCTCAACAATAGTGCGCTTCTCTACCACCTCTTTGAGAAAAGGTTGGAAAAGGTCTATCTTATGAAGCCCCCCTACTACCCCACCATGTCCACATATTACTGTGTTAAACCTGGCCTCTATTTCATGGGCCAGTTCCTCTCCCTGACCGACCTGCTCCTTAGCTGACTCTGAGTCTGACAGCTCCATCTGGCTCTCCCCTACTGCTAGCAACTGGACTGGGATGATGTCTTGGACCTCACACAGGAAAGCACATAATGTCTCCATAGAAGCCTTGCGGCGAGCAGAGTAAACTGCAATGTAGCCGTGGACCAGCCTGGTCTTACGGACGGAAAATGAGGAATGGAAGGAGAGCAGTGACAGCTCAATGTTCTGTCTCTGACTTCCTATACTGAAATCCAGCAAAACGGAGGTGCCACTGCTGAGGCTGGAGGCAGGACGACAATGCTGGGGCAACAGGAAGGGAGCAAGGAGCTGGTCTAGGTCGTATGTGTCTCCACACATTAGGCACATGACTATCCTCAGGTCTGCCTCTAGTGTTGGCTGGGACTGAGAGTCTCTGAAGGCTGTGGATGGAGGGGGTAAAGGAGGAGAGCTACTCCCTATGCTTCTGCGTGATTCTAGGAGGCCCTTCAGCATCTGGTTGATCTGCTTCTCATTGACATTGCGTCCGTAGCCCATACCTGGAGAGGCAGGATCTAGGTAAGCACACAGCAGCTTTCCAGCCACCTGCTGCCCTTGTTGGATAAGAGTCTGAGCTGTCTCCCCCCCAATATCCCCTATGGACCCCACCCCCCGCTTGGTGACCAGAAGGAGGGACAGCGGGAGTTGAGCTAAGCTGTTTTCCCTTTCCCTTCTGCTTATAGTTGACTCCCTAAGCTTCTCTATACTCTCGACAACATAGGAGAGGGATTCCTTTGAGTTGTACAAACACAGGCAACCATGGGGTGTAAAGGTTGGTGTGTGGAATGAATTGACTGGCAGACGTACGTTGCCCTCAATGGGACGAAGGGCTAACTCATACATCTTGCCATCTAACACGTACCGGTCGTCACTGGTGCACAAGGCCCTTATCTCATTTGCCATCTCTCTGGCTAGCCCATCTTTCCCTAGGATGACAAGATTTATCCGTTCAGCCCTCCCCCCATCCAGTCTTGAACTGTCTGATGATGGGTAGCGGGTAGGGAATCTGGAGGCCAGTATCTGCTCTATCTTACTGTCCACGCAGTGGGGGCTGTTGGGACAGGTGTCCTTTGTGGGGTGGTAGACAAAGTGGATATGTTTCAATACCAGAGCATCCCTTTCTGCCTGCAGCTTTTGCAGGGCTTTAAACCTTTGCTCCTCACCCAACACCTCCTGAATGGCTCCCATTTTCTCTTTACTTGGCTTTGCATCCACTTCCAGCTCATAAAAGAGCTCAGAGTATTCAAGAAGCAGTTCTTGAAAGTCCTCTTTGGCTCGGTCAATGATTTCCTTCTGGTGTTTGTTGTAGATATCCAGATATTCAGCCTCATCCAGCCACTGGTAGAAGTCTTCATTCATGATGAAGCTTCGGGCCTCCTCCCAGGGTTTCCCTGGTGTGATGAAAGGAGAGACACTTAGCTTCTCCTTGAACTCCCATCTCATCTCAGCACGTTTGCGCTCATTCCTTAGCTGCTCCAGGTGGGTCTCATAGATAGATTCAGCTGCGGGGGTCTCCAGGAGGTCCTGTGGGATTCGATCATCCTCCATGTTATCAATGTGTGGTGTTGTCTCCCAAGGGGTGTCATCTAGCACTACAAACCATTGGGAGAATTCTCTCTTTGTCTCCAGGACTTTCTGAACTCCAGACCAGCTCAGGTGGTCTATCTCGTCCAACTCTGGTAACAGTACAGACAGGGCCTGTGGTAGTGTACTTAGATAGGCCTTCCTTCGTTTCTCTATATGCTCTTGTTTAAGTCTATGCACATGCTGCTGGAAGAGCTTCTTGGCTTTAGCTGTCCCCTCAAGGAAAACGTAGTCCTTGTACTCAGGGGCAGTCTGCATGCGACGACTGACAGCAGGCCATGTCTCATTGTGGTTCTTCACAATTCGGTTGACCAGCCACTCATAGCGGTCTTTGGCTGAGGCGATCTGTTGACTCTGCTGTTTCAGTGCCTCAAAGTAAGGGATAATTTTGGGCTTTCCCCTACCCTTGTCTATTAGCTGAACCAGTGTAAGAAAGGCTAGGTCAACATTGACATTAGAGCGTGCTGATGTTTCTACCACCTGTAGGTTCTTCTTGGCTAGGGCAAAGGTGTGTGAGTCTTTAATATAGCGCTCAACTCCTTCATCACATTTGGTGAGAACCAGTACCACAGGTTTCTTCGTTTTGGCTAGCTGGTTGTACAGGTTGGTAACAAACTTCATCTGGTCCTCAAAGCTACGGTTCATACCCCTGCTAACATCCACACAGAGTAAGAAGCCATCCACCATAAGCTTGCCTTCAGGCATCTGTTTCTGCTCAAAGTCCTGCTCCAGCCCCAGCTGATCTGTGCAAAAGTACATCAGCTTCTCAGCCGAAGCCAGCTTGGTGGACGCTGCCCTCTTGATGTAAGGCTGGAGTGCTGTGCTTCTGTGTGGCTGGAACGTCTGATCATCAATGAACTCTGTCTGCTCCACCACATTCATACGGCATTCTGGCCCCTCTTCCATCGTCCGCCCAGCCTCTCCCCAGAACAAGAAGTGGTCATTGTTCACCACACGGCCTCCAAAGTCGCTGGTGCTGAGAACAGAGGTGTGGTCTAGGTAGAAGTCATCTGCACTTGGCCGGACAAAGCGGTTACACAGGCAGGACTTGCCCACACCACATTGGCCTTTCTCCTTCTCCGTGCCGGACAGCCCAACCACGACCAGGTTGTAGGTGGGTGCCCGGACATCTTGCTTTTTGGCCATCATCATCGCTGGCAGAGGCTCATCCTGCCATGCTGGCCGCTAGCTCTAGGGAGAGGAGAAGGCTGCCAAGGAAGGAGGGTTTCCATGCAAGAAGAGCTCACTGGGCTGGGGTCTGGCCCTGCATGATAGAGAGAGAGAGAGAGATAGAGAGAGAGAGAAAGAGAGAGAATGGGGAGGTATAATTAATCTTGAGAAATACAGAAAAAAAACCATTCCAATGACAGGCTTTATTATTAGAGAGCTATTGTGTCTCTCATCTAAATTCCTACTGTGTGCCTATGTGCTGTTAATAATGTTTAATCTGTGATCCTATTTCTCCACTGAATGTTTCCTGAAAAGATTGAGGTCAGTGGCAAAGCTGTTGGAACGCTGCACATTACTTAACCCAGCTGTAGCTCAGTAAAAGCCAATTTTTCCCCATTTAACTCATTTTTATACTGCCAGGACTGCACTGCTAACAGTGGTGCCTTCCACATTTCAGTCCTGTGTTCGTTAAGACTCGATATGTGTTTTGGCTTTTTATCTGACATCTAACAGTATGGCTGGTCGTCTCCCTGCCAGCAGCAGTAGAATAAAGTTATGTGGGGTTTTCACTATCGCGGAAAACTGACACATGAATGTGCACACAAACACATGCACACACGCACCACCACACACTTGCGAAAACAGGCCCACTAAGCTCCCTGCACCTCAAATGAAAGACACACACAAGAAGATGAAAGCAGATAAGTGTTCCAGAGCTAAAGTTACTAATTGGCCAACTAGGGAAAGCCATCTGCATTTTAAAAGGCTGCACTGCCTGTTAGCTGACTCGTCTCCATCAAAAACATGTTTTCCTATGTTTCTCACCAAACAGCATTCTGCAAACAGATCAGAGTTGGCTGATGTACCATCACTAATGTCTTAACATATTTACCTACAGTAGATGCAACAAATTGGTGCAGTGCTTTCAAGAAATAGCACATACACATGCTTAGACGCTTAGCTGACTGGCCAATCCCAGCATAATTTATTCCATCAGTAGATCAGACATAGAAATAACGAGAGAGAGGACAAGGGATCTGGGATGCTCTTTATGGAGTGGCCCTCTTTGACAGCACAATTTGTAAGGAACAAAACTCTTTCAAGACAGCCAGCACGCAGACTTGCAGTATGAGACCACCCCCTCCATGTCATAACTGAGGCGTTAATGTAGTAAAACAGACATTAAAACCACTATTAATCATGAATAGCTCTTTTGACAGAGAGCACAAAAGCAGACAAAGCCTTCATTGCTGCTGAATTGAGTTTGTCAGACAACAGAGAACTGTGGATGCACAAAGATGAACTTCAAAGTGCAACACTGCTACACCAGAGGGGTAGACAATGAAAAGGAAATGGTGGGAGGAGTAAGAAACTCACTACAGCGGAGCACACTGTAGATAAAAAGCAACCTTACTTACACCTGCCATGTATCAACTACTGCATATACTGTATATTTCTGAGTTTTATTTAGAAAGCTAAGTGCCACTAATCGAAGTTCAAAGCTGGCAGTCAGTGAATAGCCTTGAAACCCTGAGTTTCACCAAAGCAAATTCCAATCAGGCTGTGAATTAACATTACAGAAGCAAGACCTCCCCAATGCTTCACTAGGTGTACAACCAAATGCCAGCAGAAAAGGGAATCAATATCAAAAAGAATGTCTTGTTTTTTGATATTTGTAGAGGAAACAAGCATGAAAAATGTATCAAGGCATCCAGAGACAGACCCAATCCATGTAATAATAAGGTGTGGTGTGTGCTGTGCTGAGCTAGACTTGCTGGTCGATACATTCGAATAGGTATATAACCTGGGAATTATGGTTAATTCATAGTCTTCTCTTTCTGGACTCTCTTGTAAGTATGTTTACTGCATACGTGTGTGTATTTGCTTGTCTGTATGTGTGTGCGCGCACACCAAGGTATATATGATTTCTATTGTGTGCACCCATATCTGTGTTAAGTCTGTAATCACTGAACACATTCAGCTGGAAAACAGTGCAGTATATACAGCCTTGACTAGATGAGAAGAACTGCAGGTGCCGTATCTATAGAGCTAGAGTCAGCAGGTTAAAAGCGCACCTGTGTCCTGACCTAATCATGTTCACATTACAGAGCAGACAGCCTCAACTACAATCAGCGAGAAAAAACATGACCTGCTGCCCCTGGATATGGTCCACTGGATAAACAGAATGTGTATCCAGCCTGCTAATCATCATTTTTTATATACTGTATCTACATGATCCCCTCCTGTGCTACCCACTGACTGAGATATAAAAATGTAAGGTTACATGTGAAATCCATTCAATATGAAGTCCACCAATAAATACCTCAGAAGTATAGAGGAGCCCATTTATGAACGGATCCTTACTAATTGCTGTTATTTCAATTTAGTGCTATTACAATTATGCGGGGCAGATGTAATTTACTTTATTCTAAATTGTATATATTTTCTTTTGGAGGTCAACCAAAAGGGATTTCAGGTAGGTTTGTGAGCTCTGCTATTGTAAAGGATGCTGTGAGCTGCATCACTGCACAGAGTGAACTGTTGTGACATGCTTGAAGTAGCTGCCTACTGAGCTGACAGAGGGTGTTACATACAGATAAGTATGGAAGACCTGGTGTAGACACACATTGGCACAAATGACCTATATGAGCTTACGCATAAAAATGCACACATGCATGTACACACACACACACACACACACACAAACACACACACACACTACTTTTTTTTATCGTATGTAACCTCACACGTCATGTGTGAAATGGGTCATGTGACCAGTTGTGAGAGTGTCTGGATTAAATAAAGTCAAGCACTCCTAAAGTCCCTATGGACCTGGAGGCTAGCCAGGCTCAACACTCTCACAGATGCATTGCTAACATCTGCTTCACTGACCCCACCTATCTTTGTCTAAGAATGTGCGCACGGCGTATGTGAATCTACAAGTTCATACACATTTTGTGACACTCAGCTAACATACTCACTGACAGAGTGCAGGTTAGGTGACAAAGAGCTGTGGCAATAGGAGTGGCAAACAAAAAGAGACCTAATGCAGTTTTCTTTTCTTTTTTTCCTGGCTGTCCGAGTTTAGAACATAGCAGCAGCGTATAATGGAAGAAAATAAAATGTCTCATGAGACTGACTGCCGTGCCCAGACCAAACTGACAGAAACATAGAATATATATGACATTACAACTGCAAAATTCAGCTTGTTTCAACAGCCTGTCTACTGGCAGTCCAAGTGCAGCATTTCATACACAATAGATGTAGTCATTTAGGGAATACATTTCCTCTTTCTGCAAACCTATAAAGACACCACTGCCTGAGCTCGACTAGCCTTAGTGCAGCAGTCCAGTTGTAGAGCAGTCAGGCAGCCAGTCTCCCAGTTCACCCTGAGGCCTGGTGTCTGGTGCGCATGTCCAGTAACATACCACTGTCTCGAGGCCTAGGGCCGTTTAGGCTGAGGCAGAGATAGGTTAGGGCCTGTGTTGCATCTGCCTCTGACCCTGAAGCATGCGGGTAAGCAGAAAAGGAGAGGGAGTGTAGGAGGAGGTGGAAGAGATGCAGGAAGGAGTGGAAGGCATTGGGGGAGGAGACAGAGAGTGGGAAGTTTGTGCACATGGAAAGGATGGGGGATATAGAGAAGAATGGGTATGAGGGGAAGGGGAGAGAGGTCAGTGGCCTGGGTCATGTGAGCCGCACATTGGAATCCCCTCAGGGGAGAGGGGCAGGGCGTGGTGAGGCCTGGATGAGTTAAGGGTCAGAGTCTGACCCGTCACATCACTCTCCCGCTGCCTAATCACAAACAGCATTACAAGCAGGACATACCTAAATACCACATCTCCATTTCCCCATTGCTTTTTCTCCATCCTTTCTCTTATAAGCATTGACCAATCTATCGGTTTAAAACAGTCAAAAGACACATAAGACAGCAATCTCGCCTTGACTGAACCAGCCCTTTCTAGGTCACTGACTGTCTCAAGGACAAGAGAAGCCAAGGAAGATAGGATGCATCTGTAGGGTATTGGAGTGCAGCCTGAAGCTAATGCTAGGGCGGCAGCGCGTGAAGTTCATCGTAACACGTGTTAGAAAGGGCAGCAGGGAAGAGGTTGTGTTCACTGCCCATGAGGAGAGACCATGTAGCCTTCATGGGGTGGCTGTATTCCTTTCATTACAGGGCAAAGAAGAAGAGTACGCCAGGGAGTATCACCCAGGCCTGTTTTGATACACCAAAAAGTAGTTGTGAGGAAACTTATAAATGTTGCGTGGGAGTGGAACATTGCAGCGTAAAAGTTAAGTATTTAGTGGACGATAGGATTATTGTGTGCTGACAACAGAGAGGATGGATTTTTCTAATTTAATACAAATGAGGGGCTAATATAATTCTAATATATGTGGGGGTGCTTAGAGATATCCCAGTGATCTTCTTCAAATTATTCCCAAACACAACGACACAGCTATCAGACATTTCTTACTGAATGCAATACAGTTCATACTGGAAACTGCAAAACGGGGCTAAACGAGGAAGTCGGCTTCCGTGGTTTCCTAGCAAGACCTCTGGTTGTACAGTATTATACACTCAGGAAGGCTGGGAGTTGACAGAAACAAAGGTCATGAAATAGTCATGAAGCACGGTGATGGTGATGATGATGACAGAGAGGCAGCAGGGAAAAAAACTCTTTCTCTCCCTTATTCTCCAAGACACAAGGCTGGCTGGCCCTCCCTTTGCTTCAGTCCAAAAAATGTTTTCCCTCCCTTTCTCACTCCTTCTGCATGATGTAAGTCTGCAACCAGTTGTACTTCCGTTCTCCTCTCCCTTATTATTTTTCTCTCGCATGCGCGCTCACCCACAACATTATCCTCATCGTATAGATTTCCCATCTCCATTTGTCAAGATTTTTTTCATTCTAACTCTTCTCTGTCTCCATCACTCTCTCCCACACTCTTCCCCCCCCCCTTCTTCTCCCCCTCTCTGGAGACTTGTTGTCCATTAGTAAGAAACTAGGGTTGCGGGCAGGGGATGGGGCTGTGGGTTGATGGGGGCAGTCCTTACACTGATACAGCTTCCTGCTCGGGCTGTGCTCTCTGACTAGACGAGGGTATAAACACAAAGATGAATGTACAGAATGAAGGGGGGGGGGTGAATATGATATGAATGCTGATGAAGACAGGTCCAAAACAACATAATGCAATATATAACACTTAACCACTAATGCACACACAGGGATTAGTGTTAAACAATTACAAAGAACATATATAAATATGTAAAAATCTGCCTCCACACACCACACTTAATGCACTTTACATGAAGTGCTCTGTGGTGCAGTGTATTCAGTGTATCCACTAAAACAAGAAGTCATTTGTCTCTTCCCCAAAAGCGACACATCCATCTATCACTCACCAAACAGGAAATACAAATTTCCTCACTCTTTCCATCTACTGTTTGTTGTGCACGGACCAACCGAAAACATAAACACTGCAATCGCACCACTGCTAATGCATTTCACACGCGGCCAGGCGCACAGAATACACCAACCAAACCACACGAGCAAATCCAACGGTAATAAATTATTCCTATAAGAAGAAAACACTTAAGACTAACCACAGGAGCTCAGCACAGCCTGAATCAATCAACCCATCTTACACAAAATACATATCTGCACACAAACACGCAGATCGCACTGATCCGGGAGAGCTGGTCAGTTGTGACTGGGATTATGGACACTGTGGATTAGCTACGGCTATTTGCATCTTTCCATTTGCAGGATCACAAGTGGTGCTGTCTGTGCATTAGCATGATCCGATGGCATGGTGATATAACCACATGAAAAAAGACCAGAGACGCAGATAACAAAATCCCCCTACTGCTGCTCTATCACACTGCACATTTGCATACTGACGCGTACACACACAAACAGTATATGCATGAAGTAAATGATTAGCAATTTCACAGCTTCTAATACTGCTCCATTTTACATACAGTATGTATTATTTATTGCACAGCCGGCTGTTAAGTCCTAGGTTATCTGTGTATTACAGTCTTTAGTATCCTAAAGTGCAACTGCCATGTAGCCAGGCTCTCAGCTATAAGTTCACTTCCACTTCCTCCCTCTGCCTGGCACTGCAGAGATAGAGGGCCAGTTACTGATAGACCCCCTGAGGAGAGAGGTGGACAGACAGACAGAGGGAGGAAGGATGCAGGATAAGAGCAGAAAAAAAAGAAAGGATAAGAGAGACAAAGACCGTAAACAAACACTCAGTCAACAATTGAGAATGCAGGATATCAGGAATAAGACAGAAGGAAGAGGGCAGAGAAGACCATATTCACAGCCTAATCTGAAATTCAAGACTATAGCCGAACAGTTCAAGGAGCGGAGACAGAGGAAAGAGCAAGGATTAAGTCAGATAAAGAAAGGATCTTGAAAGAGTGGACAGCCTATTTAGAGAGTGGAAGGGGAGAGCGAGAAGGGCAGAGAAGGAGTGTGTCACTGCGGTTTAACCTCTTCAACTGCGCCAGAAGGCCTCACTGATAGCACAGCTAAATATAATGTGCTGGAAACATGGACAATGACAGCTATAAATTTGAACTACCACCACATAAATCTGCCCTTACAAATACACATACACGCACAAGTACTCACAGAGCGGTACCATCTCCAATGATAAGGTCATTTCTCTCCAAGCTGACAGCAAGCAAGTGAAAGTGACAGGCTACAGTGTTTCAGCTTAGCTTACTGCAACACCAGTTCTCTGACCTTCACACGGGTTTGCTGTGAAGTTATCTTTGATTTTAGTTACCAAACTTTATTCTACAGTGACTTTGTTTATGATTTGTTCACTTTCACCCGAGACGACGATGAATTTCTACATGATGCTGACAAAGCTGGAATCATTGGTGGTTGATCGTTTAATTAATTCATCAAGCGAAAGTGCTGAATGCTTCTGCTTTCCTCCGTTTTATATAATTGGAAATCAAGTATCCTTGGGTTTTGGACTGTTTTATAGACTTGGTAATTAAAAAAATAACAGACAGAATACTTAATAATGAAATTAGTTGCAGTCCTAGATGCTGCAAAATGCAGCTTAACTGTCTAGGATTTGGGGGACCAAACACTGAAAGCTGTGCACTTTCAATATGCACTTTGGTGCATGGAAACATTTGCTCCAGAATTTCCCAGTTCAACAGGCTACACGATATAAACAACAACAACAACTGTTGCTTTACATGCACGGTCAGAAAAACAGACAAGCCTGTGTTTTCCTTTGGCACAAAAGCTCATCTGTGGGCCTCTACTCTCCCTCCCTCTTAATTCCCTCTGCCAGGCATGAACTGCCTTCTCCTCATCTCTTTCAATGCCCTCTGGCCCTTGTCTAATTCTCCCTATATTTCCTGTCCCTGTATTCCTCTGTCTTATCATGTCTCTGCCGTGCGCCGTCTCCCTTTCTTAGCTCCGTCTTCTCCCGCAGCAGTACCTAACCTCGCGGCCCAGCCCCTGTCAGACTAGCAGACTGTCTGCTGGTGATATTAGCATACATCTGATCCCTGCTCCCCTGCTAGAAGGCTTGTCAGCATCAGCGCAACTGTATACACACATTCAGACATCCAATACAGCTGCCCTGTCCTCCCAGCCAAACTCGATGCAACAGCACAAACAAACAGCTGCAACACAGACAGATAGAGACTGTACGCAAATATGTCCAATACACTCAACAGGGGAGGGTATTAAATGCAGACACAGGACATGTTTGCATACTTTACACACAAACACATACCAGTTTTGTGGTTAAATATGACAGCATTTTGCTGTCTTCTTAGAGGAGGGGGACTGGGTGGTGGGTCCTCAAACCCAGCTGCTAATCTTCCACCTGAATGAGCCTCCAATTCTAACAGCGAGTATAATTGGTTTGACAGCCATGGTGTGTATGGGTGTATGGGTGTGTGTGTGTGTGTGTGTGTGTGTGTGTGTGTTTGTCTCATTTCAGAACTGGGGACGCCCTTTATCTTTCAATATTGAGGGCTGGATGTCATTTGAGGATGGATTGATTTCCATACCTATGCCAGTTTTACAAACAAAGCAAACATTCTACATTTGTCCGTTTTAATATACATGCTCATGTCTTGGTGCATCAGTGTAAACTGAAAATTGCTCCCAGCACATCCTCTCTGTTCACAAATAAAATCAGACTGTGCATGATAGATTTCCTCAATAAAAGAGCCCATAAACCCGAAAAGGAGTTATAAAAGTAATAGTACAGCCGAAAAATTGTTGAACAGAACTTCCTCCTCTTTATTTTTTATATAACTACAGTAGATGAATATGCACTCTGATCTCTGGGTGGAAAGGCTTCATGTAGTATAGAAGTCTTTATAAAACAAATAATACGATACTACACTTCTTAAATTTTCAACAATTCGACTCAGTGACTCACACTTCATTCAAAACCACAATTTCACTCCCGGGCACAGAGAGCCATTCACATAAAACACTGTGATTTGTGAGCGACAGATCAACGGCTGACATTACCTTCAATTTAATTGTCATTATTAACCCATTTTCAGTGGAGCGCTCATCCTTAGCTAGAGTGGGTGCCTAATAGATGTGCTGGGTGTGTGTTTCCAGATGGTGGCCGAGACGGGAAAGCTGTGCACGCTCGCAGAGCGATACTGCTGCCACCAGAGTTTAATTTTTATCACTTTATCTACTGCTGAGAAGATTGTGACGGCCAGACTAAACTCACGGTGCAGCCTTGATTGCAACAATTACTTGATTGCAGCCACACAGCGTCCATTGTTTTGCCTTACTATGACAGAAAGTTTCCATCGTGCAGCATATGGGCTGCGTTCACCTGCGTCTTTTGCGTCCCCTGCTTCCTGCTTTCGACGGGTAGTGGAAGGATAGGGGAGAATGGCTAGTGCAAAATGGCTGCTGCTGGGAGATTTGACTTTATTTGGCCTTTTAACTCACTTCACTCCCAAAATAAATAAAATTATGATTAAGCACAATTACCCACAACCTTTATCCATTGTTACATATCAAACAGAGAGCCATGAATAAACAGCAGCACCTGCTGAAACTACTACACTAAACGCACAGGACTCAGAAAATCGTACCCTCATTTAAGCTACAGTTGAATAAGTTAAAGCAACTCAATAATTTGCCTTCTGATGAGCCCTCAGAATATAAGGAGAATGTTGCTAAAGTCTTCCCATCTGGACTTGTAAACTGCAGGCTTTGTATATAATCAGGTGTTGTGATCCCTACAGGGAGATCTTACATCAACCAGAGATCACCCAAACTGTTACTAGGTGACAGATGGTCATCACACACACACACACACACACACACAAAAACAGTCACCCAACACCTACACCATATGCTCCAATGTAGATACGGCACGTTCACATCTCACATATACACATGCCCTCTAACTCGCCTGCTCTGCATAAATAGCAAATATTTAAATAAACTGTGTTTTTAAAAAAAATGCTTTTCTCTCCTCCGCCAAGAGAAATGTTCAGGCGCTGCTGGATCTTGAGGCCAATTAAATCTGAAAATGACAGAAATGAAGGAACAAGGATGGGCCAAGAGGGAAATGGAAGATAATATAAACCACTTTCTACAGGATGCTGGAAAGCGTAAGCTCAGAAACAGTGTTGGCTGTGAAAACGCGGTACGCCGGCAGCTACGGCACATCGCCGCGAGGCCATGAATGCCACGTCGCATGTGGTCTGTTCATGTCATGTTCTCATGTGTGGAGCCTTGGTGCTAATGGACTGGCCTGAGCAGTAGTATCCTTATAGCATCATCGCACCCTGCCAGCAGCACAACAAGACAAACTAGTCAATAGGTGCCACTTCCACTCGCATCTCCAGTCAATCCCCTCAATCCTTCCCTGCCCTGTGGAAGGCTAATAAAGCAGCCAGCAGTAATAAAAGGTACGCCTGGACACTGCGCTGTCAACTGGTTTTGACAGGCTCTCCGATAGTTAAGGCACAGCCCAGATTCAAACAATAGTCGTAGACAGAACATCATGGCTTTGTTTGTGTAATTAGTTTTTCATTGAATTGGACACTTTTTGTACCCACAAAAACTGATCGACTGAGCAAGTGATGACGGTGAGAAGCGGCTCGTTATAATAAAATGGATTTGAAAACTACAAATGGCTTTTGAAGGCTTGCTTTGTTTGTAGACACCGGAGCAAAATTGGGTTTTTCATTTTGGGTGGCTCAAAGAAAAATAAATTATTTTCCATCAGTAAACGCAACCCTTCAAGAACTTGGGTGTCCCACGCTACAAAAGCGAGAGGTGAAATGAGCCAAAGAAAAGAACCAAAGTTTGTTGGATGTGGATGCATTTGCAAGGGGGAGGCGAGTGTCTGAAATCATAAATGAGGCAATGAAAAATATTATGAGAGAACAAGAAGAAGTTTCCAGCAAAGTGAGGTAAGAAGGGGAGAAAGAGACAGTTGGCGTTGGGGGAGGAGAGGAGGAGGTTAACTCAAGCAGCTTCTGGTAAGTGCTTAGCACTTGCGGTTGGCTAATGATACACAGACAGGGCTACTTTACGATCGCTCATCTGCACTTCTCTCTGCTGCCGCCCTGACAAGCCTCAACATGAAAGAAATAAGCCTATGTTAAAAAGGGACAGACAGCCACTTTCTCTACTTCTTTGCCCTTCACCTTCCCCACAGTTGTCTCCGCTGCCATTCAATTTTTATGTTCCTGTCATTTTCCTCTTAAAATTGTTCTCTCGTCACTTTTTGCTCCATCTGTCATCGTGTCATCCATCAATACTCCTCACCATCTAAAAGCACAGTGGCATCACACTGCATGCCCAAGGAACAGGATAACCTTACAGGGGAGACAAGTGCTTGAGATATACACACACACACACACCCTGAATCAGCCAGCGAGGCAGCTAAGAGAAAGGTACACAGCACACTAAAAGAAAGGATGACATGGGGGGGAAAAAAAAAGAATGAAGAGCCCCAGAATGAAGTGGAGGACCGCTGCCAAAGATGGGTGAGTCACTGCAGAGAGAAAAAAGCTAATGATACAATTGAAAACACCTGAACCTGCCACAGTGTAAATTAAAGATAATGACTTTTTACTGGTTGCCACAGTAACCAACTGTTGGCACAAAGGCAGATGGCTACAGAGGCTTTTTCCCCCTAACGTTCCTCCCCTCCCTTTCCCTCTTCCTCTATCGCTTTCATTTTTTTCAAGAGCTTCACTCTCCCTTTCTGCCCTCCCGCAAGCTCCACCAGAGTGCAATTTGTGCAGGGGCAGTAGAAAGCTAAACAAATAAACCATTTCCATGCTTTAATAACCCCTAACTAAAATAGCTTTTGCTTTGTCTCTTCTGTGACAAGAAATGAACCAGATTCAGGTGCAGAGATGAATGAATGAGATGGAAAAGTGGCAAGTAGGCTTGAATACAGCAAGTCTCCTGCAGTCTAATGTAACTTGTAAGCTCTAACAGAGTATGCATATGTAAACGCATCACCTTTTAGCACTCTTAAAGCAGTGCATGTGTGCGCACATGTGGGAGTGTCACCTCTGAGCTCCTTCTGCAGTCTGAGTGGAGGAAGCGGACAGGCTCTGGGGCAGCTTGTCCAGAGGTTACAGGGGCTATGCTTGGTCATCCATTTTAAATCAGTCTCCAGACAGCCACTGGAGCGCCATTACAGCTCAAAAACTTTGCTGCTCTGCGCTGATCTGCCTGCAGCTGCAGCAGTATCAGAGCCCAAGGCCGAGCTGTGCCTGCCGAGGCTCACTTAGTGGTGTCCACTGCACAGTTGGTGCTGTCTACATTGCAGTCTGAGGAATGCAGCCTTTTGGGGTGAGAGTCAGCTTTTACCACAGTGAGATAAACACTTTGCCGGGAGCAGGATATTTTGTAATCACGTCCTTGTGCATGTTCAACCACAAAATGGCTTCTTTAATCTATGTCTTATTTGATATCCTTGTATTTTTGGTGTTCCGGGAAATAGAAGTGAGAAGACAAGAGATCGCAACAGTTATTAATGCAGTAACATGATATGGGCATGAGGGGGAGCATCTGAGCACTAAATGGAAGATCTTCTTTTGTTAAAGTATATATATATATCTTGTTAACCGGTTATTGGTGCAGAAACTCATTCATAACATACATATTTTACTCTCGTGTCTGTACACTAATTATGTAGCTAGAGCTATGGGGTGAGTTAGCTTAGCTTAGCATAAAGACTGGAAGCTGGGGGAAACAGCTAGCCTGGCTCACTCCAAACACCACAACTTGTTGTTTTTCACATTTCTGTTTGTGTACAGATTAAACAAACCAGATACAATGTGTTAATTATTAACTTTAGAGGTGCCAGTGAGCATATTTTTGAACTTTGGATAGAGCCATGCTAGCTCCTTTATGTTAATCTAAGCTAACCATCCCCTGGCTGTATTGATCTTCTCATCTAACTCTTGGCAAGACAGCAAATTAGGGTATTTCCCAAAACTATTCATTGAATATTGCATATGTCTTATATATCTATAATTATGAACAGTATAATTGTACCATAATAATTCTATATAAATAAAACTAGCCATCAGTTACACGTACGGGCTTTGTGGTCAGTCAGTCCAGCCTTAAGTCACAGTTATTTCTTCCTGGGCTAGAGAGGGTCTGTCCCCTCTCATAAATCTTTGCCTGTGTTGAGAGTGGCAGCTGGAGGCCACCAGCGGTCACAACAGTAATCTGGAGTAGAAGTCTGGATGTGTTCAGACAGGCTGTGCAGCAGATCAGAGCCTGAGAGGCTGCAGACCAGAAGAGAAGTCTGAAGCTACACTCTGCAATGCTGTACAATTGTTAAAATGTGATAAATATAATGGCAGACCAAACACAGATGCAGCCATATAGAAAAAAAAATCGATCTTGACCTGTGTTGACCTCATCCTCCCCCTCATTGCTAAAAGTTGCATGTGTACTATGTTATGTATTCTTCTTCAGACTAGTTTCTATGCCGTGCCTGGCCTGTTCCCTCTCCAGGCCCGGAGAAAGAAAATGTCTCAGGAAAAGGCAGGGGGTGAGAATTAGACCATTCTCTCGGCTGAAACAGGAAAGGAACCAGGTTGGGTTTTAAAGCAGTTCTCCTGGCCCTAATCCAAGTGCTAACCCCCTACCTCCCACCCCAATGAACACCCACACACACACACTATTAAATTCCTCTACTTAGCGATGATGCCAAGACTCCTTTCCACTATTCCCTTCCTCTCTCCACCCATCCCTTCTTTCCCCTCTGATTGGCACTGTTGCTCCTCACTACCTCATGTCCCAGGGTTCTCGTATGAGCCCACTGGCCAATCAGGTTAGCTGATACGGTTCCAAATTCTCTCTGACATCACATGCCCGAGGAAGGCAAAACAAGGATCTGTGCCTTACGCTGAAAAAGTGTGCGATCCTTCATGCTGCTTTTTGCTCTAATACACTTTCTCTTTTTTTGAAATACACAGATGCATGCGTTAAACTACACTTTAATTTTCTGGTAATATAAAAAGCATACAAACAATTATAAATGTTTATAACACACTATAATGTTGTTATAAGCAGAGATAGGGACATTTTAAGTGTTAATGTATTTTTCAACTATAAAATTATGAAGGACAACATTGTAATGGTATACATTTATTTATTATATTTAAATGTACAACATTATTATAGCTAAGTGTTGTTATAGGTACTTTTAGTATGTTAAGTATTATTATTACTTTTATCACTATTCTTCTCTTTCCATGACAAAATACATTTGATGAGGATGCAGCTGAAAGCCCTGGAAGAAACCTAGTAAGTGGACCTTGAGTGCTCTTCTTAAGTTTCAATTTGAATTTTTATCAAATGACTATCTTCGAAGTCAAGCTCAACATGTCCTCAAGCGTTTTGAACACATACAAACAGTTTTAAACCCACCTCGTTAATGATTTGTGCATGTGTGTAAACAATGAATAAATGTTTTATAAGACAGTGTGAGGATTGGTTCATAATCATCATTGTATATGATGACAGCAGTGTTATACTGTATTATCAATTATTCATTAACTGTTTGTACACCTGTAACGGATGCTTCAGTGGAGAAGATATAACTGTTGACAAATGCATTCACAAACACTTAAAACAGTCCTTATACTTTATTAAGTATTCATATTTTGCTCATAAATGCTAAATAGGGGGTTGGAGTAAAGTGTTGCCAATTTGGTCTTTCTCAAGAAAATGGAAAATGAAAGTTATGATGACCCCACAAGACATCATCATGACTTGCAGAGAAATGAAATTGAAGAATATGTTTCTGTTTCTAAAAACCCATTCACAGCACGGGGCCAATGTTACTGCAGCCTCTGTACTTGAGAGAGTTTCAGATGCAACACCAGTCTCTTTAAGTGCTGACGTCATCTTAGATAACGCTAACCTCACAAAGACACACAAATGCACACTCCCAGCTAGACGTACCATCCTTAAGCCTTTCTAATCCTTGATCTCAGACAAAGGAGGGGGGCCACCCTCACGGACACACACACCATCTCACACACCCCACCTGCCT
>NTHP01000183.1:800494-852908 GCA_003416845.1 Oplegnathus fasciatus
ATATATATATATATATATATATATATATATATACACACACATATATCAGGAGATAAAGGAAGTATGTGGGAGCTGCGTGTGCAAAGCCTCGACAGCCACAGTGACCAAATGACCTTGAGGGGGCTCATTCATAAAGCCAACCCACATAGCAGGGGGGCACAACCAAACATCCAAAAATGATAAAATCCACTGGGGAGGGGGGCGGGGGGGGACCGGAAAGAAAGGAATAAACGAATTAAGCCAGATAAAGCCTTGTTCCTATTGCACTCTGGAGACTTGCTGCCATGGCAGTAGAAAGGGGAGAGAGGAAGAGAAAGCTTTAGAAGGCCCTTGGAAGTGAAAGAAAGGGAAAGTGAGCAAGCTGAGTCACACACTGTAACCCGTTACTACAGCTACTCACAACTTTATTACACAGAGAAGATTCATTTAAAATAGTCTATACAGCAGCCAGAAACATTTCTCCAACTTTTCAATTTATAAACAACATTGATTTAAAACAATGTACCTATATATCAGTTCCTAGCGTCCAATAACCTTTAAAATCCTTCAGTGGCTGTGGCGCAGGGCAGTAGCGGCGGACTGCTCTTGGCTCCCATCCCACAATCCACTCTGATGTTTAGGTTTTCAAGTGAGGCTCTTGCCTCAGTAGAAACAACCTATGATAGAAGCTAAATCAAACTCTTGGCACAATCAAGGGATTGTGATAATGAATTAGCAGAATTAAATAAGAAGAATTTAAAGACAAATGACACGGCAAGGAACGGCGAGGCCAATTTAAACACAATCTGACATTGTCCAGACTGGTAAATATTGCCCTGTTTAAATAAATCTACCATTCTTTCTCCGCTGCCTATTAAACCCTATCCCTTCATCTCCCCATTAACTGGCCTGTCAGGCTGTCTGTTTGCTGGGCTGCGCTACACAATGACATGTTTACCTCCCGTCAGATTCCCATTTAGATCCCTGAAGAAGCCCAGGGAGGTGAGAGCGTGTCTGTGTGTCCAACAATAACATGCAGCCTTGCTGTAATTTTGTTATTATCACCCGTGTCGCTAAATGCTTTGCAAAACAAACAGTTGAATGAGTCGGTTCAGTCTGACTTCTGTCTCTCACCGGAGTATCATTCTTGAAAATTAACAAAGTACAGAGTAAAATGACGAGCATCCTGTGTTGTAATGTGAAAGGTCGCTGTGGAGCATTCACACAGGCTACATTAAAACCAATGACGAAATCCATGCACAACATGCACTTTCCCCTGCTCCGCGTGTATCAGGTTATCCTCCGCCTGCTACAATAACACCAGCATATTCAAATCCAAGGACATTAACAGGATGTTGAAAAACCTGAAGCATGGTAAGCACACAAAATCTTCGGATTTGGTGTTATAGGAAGGCAGTGGTGCAGTGCGAAGCCTGCAAGTCCTCTCTGTTGCCTCTTCGGTCGTGTTTGATAGGCTTTCAGTATCTTTGCTCGGCAACAAGGTAAAGCTGAAAAATATGATATAGAGATACACAAGTAAGGCCTACCTGATTTCCAGAGTGCCATGTGACCAGGGAGCAGAAAAGTCTGCATCATGGCACCCTACTTAAAAGGGGTGGTCGTTTCCAGTTTGCCATAGTTGTAAGGCTCTGCATCCTCGATTTCGCAAAACTCATAGACTGAACTGGACTCTACACAACAACATTCGAAACATACCCAGCACTGCCCCTAGACACTCAGAGTGATGCCTCCCAGACCATAAACCCAACCATTTATGCAGTCATGCACATATGGGTAAGCTTCCATAGAAAATGGTTGTCACTGGTGTTACGGACAACTGTATTCATTTCCTCAGATGCAGAATGCAACAGCTCTGAGCACGTCACCTTACAGCTGAGACACAGAAAACACATAATAAGCCGAGCTGTCCCAGATTTGACTGGCTTTTGTCCAAACTGTGGCCAATAAAGCAAGCATTGTGCGATCAATCAGTCAAACCCAACCAACAGGCTTTCAGAGCTTGAACAGTTGGACACAAAAAAACATGACTAACAAGCAAACACTGAGAGGGACAAACAGAGGATGATTTGGGAGGATGTTTTTTTTTTTTCCAGTTTTCGGTATGCGCAATTTTAAACACATTTGGATAAAACATGAAAAGACTTTCCTTTAAGCTCAGACATCTCACATACACACATTGCATAGTCAAGGACTCAAATTTACAGTTGGCCTTTGTAGATTACTCCTGGAGTTTCTTTTTGAGAGAACACCTTGATTATATTGTATGTGAAACTGACTTGAATGCAAGAGTGAATATGTGTAAAATTATATATATGAGTTATCAAATAGTCACACCTGCCACCATAAGCGTTTGGTCAAAATAGGACCACAATACTCCCACAAGACTCTACATTAACTTCCCATTAAATTCTCTACAACTTTTCACGCACAAGTGCGTGTAATTTGGCGTGTGTGTAGTTTGCATACTCTCCTTGTGTTCTAAAAGAGATCCCCATGGGACCAATATCCAGAACAGTAGGGGGGGGAAGACCTCCACACTCAACTATGGGTTTTCTGATATCACATACTATCTGTAAACCATACAGCCAGTCTGCTGGAAGGCAAATTTATGCGCACACGTCACCGTATCATGAATGTGTCTGGAGGCAAATTATTCAGCTCCTGCTTTGACAGCATTTTCTCAGAGCCCTCTGCTCACACACTGACATATCTACATGCTGGCACAGGAGACACTCTCTCTTACTGACTGTAAGACACACACACACACACACACACTCGCATAATTATCAAATGCAAATGAAGAGAGCACAGCTATTTTATCTAATGCAGGGGGTGTGTGTCTGGTACAATCAGACATCTGCACAGGTGCACATCTACATGTTGCGGACAAATGATGAGGAGCTCTACGCATGGCTTATGAGCATCACTCAAATGTCCTACGTGTTGACACCTTGTTCACACACACATACGGCGCATGAACGTCTTAACACCTTCTCGCGTAAGAGTCGTTTCATTCAAGCCACATCCACACAAAACCCACCCACGCTCACTCTCCGTGCAGACACACCAAACATGCAGCGCTTGTGGTATAATAGGAGAACATGCAGCATAAAGGCAGCACAAAGGCAGCTGGACCTGACTAGTGACAACACCCCCATTCATCACCATGCCCCTGGAGACTCTAAATCCCTCCACAGTGACACCAGTCAGCAGAGCACACACACACACATGCACGCAGTTGCGTTACAAAGAGCACAAACGCACAGCATACAACGGCCCGTGTCAGCATCACCACCAATTGGTTACTTGTGTTGTGTGTGTGCGCGCGCTTGTATCCACATATATTATTCATCTGCATGCGAGCACATGAACGAAGTGTCTCTGGTAGGAGAGATAAGGGGCTTCTTTATTTCAGTCTTTCGCTTGTGTGTGAATGAATGTATGTATGTGTGTGTGTGTGTGTGTGTGTGTGTGTGTGTGTGTGTTCTTCCAATCGTCTATAAAACAGACCATTTGTTAAAAGGGAGGAGTGGAAACATATAGAGATACCAATAAAGGAAGCAAGAAGGGAAAATAAGGGGAGATAGAAAACAGGAATCACTTATTGGACAGAGGAATAAGAGAAAGTGAGAAGAGAAAGGCAATGAAAGAGGAAGTGAGGCTCGGAGATGGTAAAGAAGGAGCTCAAAGGGGCTTATCGTTGTCATATTTTCATTTTAGTGTACAACCTTGAATTTATCAAGAGAGATTTGCAGAATTCAGACACATGCGGTGCAAGAAAACACTGCAGATCTGCCTTCCCATTCTAGCCCACAGCACTCAGCATTCATCCACCCCATCAGTGCTAACAAGCCAATACTGTCAACACTCACAGTGGGCTTTATTCCATCTACATCGCAGTCTGCTTCCACAAAACTTAACGTACACAATGGCAAAGGCGTACAGAATTACACACAAACGCATAAACATTTCTGGAAGAAAGGCCTGGACAGCACAAAAATCATTCTTTTCAAACTGAGATGAAAAAAATTAACCAAATTTTCTGGGCTCTCTCATCGTCCTCCATCTGTCCACGCCCAGATAAACGCAGAGTCTAGTCGGGCAGCGGACAGAGGACGGGATGAGCTGGGTTAAGGTATGATTTGTGTTTAAAGCAGTAGTATTGAGGGTGCTGCTGAAGAGAGTTCTGGGTCCATGCATACAAGTATCTGTATTTGCATGTGTATGAGGAGCTTTCGCCTTTATCTAGGCACCTATAGGGACAAAAAGGGCTGAATGATCAATTGATTGTATATCAAAATCACAAATTGAAATGGTAATTTTCATAATAGCAAGAGCTGCAATTTTTAATTATAACTTACATAATTAATCGTGTCTTAACAAGCGTAGCAAGGGAAAGTTTAAGCCAGCCATTTCACTGACTATAAAGGCAACTGTCACGGGCAGGTTTCCTCAGCTGTAATTATCGTTAATTATGTGAGTTGGCGAAACAACAAAGCCTAATTGTACCATTTACGCTTGGCCAAAGGAAAACCACTCTGTAAAATTTTAGTAAGGTGTGGTCTTTTTTGTTATTCATAAAAGACCAACAGAGTAGCAAGTCTTTTTCTACATTAAGGATATTAGTAAATGTCTGACGTCCATTTTAGACCGGTAGCTAGCATGTAGCTCGGTAGCTGCCGAGTGCAAATGATGGACAGCTGGTTAAGAGAGTTGTCAGAATCCACCACTTCAAACTTTTAGGTACATCACACATCACATCTTTTTAAGCTATTCACATTAAAAGTTCACCAGGAGTCAAAGTTGTAAGGCAGCTTGTCCTGTCAGTCTATGAAGCTAACGTTAGCTAAAGCAGCTACAGTGCAGTAGCAGTAATATTATGTAGACCACAGATACAGGCCTGAAGTTTCATTTATAGGAAATGATCACAATTAAAAGAATCGCAATATTGGTCAGAAAAATCTTTAGACAAATCTTTCTCAAATCTTTCAGCCTTACTATGGTAACTGCTGTTTCTGCCTCATCAGCAACCACGCCCACGACCGAGTGGACCTGCTGTGTGACAATCAGAGTATTCAATTTGTAAAAAGAAGTGTGCATCTGGTCCCGCAGGTTTACAGAAGATTTGGCGTACAATTCTAATACTGTACGTATGTGCAGACACTGAGGGAGAAGCTACTACACAGACCTCCTTCCATATTTTACAAGAAAAGCTATTAAAGCATGCATGTATTAAAGTGGTGCAGTGCAGGGATTCGGGGATTTGTCGTGTCTGAGTATTAACATGTTTCCAGCACAAAATCTCAGGCTGCTATCTTATGGTGCTGAAACAAAAATGGTATACTAACTGTATGCATAATAATGTGGATGCACGGACACACACACACACACACACACACACACACACACACGTTTCCACAGGCAGAAAGCGCACAAATACCCACAATAGAAAGTCGGTCAATGAATGGGAGGGGGCCGGCAGACTAGCAGGTGCTGTGTTGGTGGAAGATATGGCTTCTGTCCACCTCAGCATTTCTAAACACTCACAGTTATCTTCCCTCTCCACAGGAGGAGAGGTCATTTCTTTTTTCCTTTCTCCTCTGCATCACCGTCCTCTCCTCTCCTCATTTCTGCCTTCCCCTTCTGCTCCAGCCTTTTCTCCTTTCTCATTTATCTACTCCCCACCTCTCTTTTTATATCCTTCCCCCTTAGCTTTCATCTTCTTCTTTTTTTCCAAGCATTCTCCTGCTTTTCCTTTTCCCACTCCACCCTTCTCCTCTCCATCCCCTCCTTCTTCCTCCTCTGCTGCTCCTCCTCGTCGTCGTCGTCGTCTCCTGTGCTCTCAGTGGAACAGCCCATTCAGCAACAAAACAAAGCTGCCTACAGCATCACACACTGGCTAATCAAGCAAGACCAGAATTCAGCAGCCCTCAGATCCACTCAACAGCACCATGATACTGGGTGGCACTGGAGGGAAGAGGTTTCTCACATAAGGAGGGGAGGCAGCCGGAAGGAAGAAAAGGTAGAATTTGAGAAGGCTGAGGAGAATAAATATGCACAGGACAATATTACCTGTTAAGCTTTAGCTGATAAGCGCTAAAGGTAATAATTACAAAGGTTCGGTCGGTGTATACATTTGTCTCATCTAAATGAATGTAAATATGCGCATGCAAGACATAGTGAAGAGAATGAGTTTGACGGTATAAAAGGCCGTAACCACTACAGGTAAAGACGAGGCGGGAGGGAAGGCTAAAAGAGGGCATGAAGGAGAGGCAGAAAGATAATGGGGTGAAGAAAATTCTCTGACAGGCCATCACCAGTGAGGCAGCGCATTTGTGACGATGATGAAACCCAACAATGGTCAGCTGTAATCTCCTCCTGGACAGAGGATGAGCTAGCGTGCCAGCCGCTCCTCTGCGAAGGAAAATAACTGCTGTTCAAGCTTCAGGGAGAACTCAAAACACGACAAAGAAGCTGGTCCTGCAAGATGCAGAGATAGGAGAGATATGTAAACATGCCACAGCAACAACAGGGGGCCACATCAAGAGCTGGTGCATGAACAAAGCATATTGTAAGCTGGCAAAAAGTTGGAATCGCACCCCCTAAAAGATAAAATATTCATACACATGGCCAGTGCACAGATTTGTCCCATGGCAGGATTAGGGAAGGGAAGTGTGTTACTGACATGAGGAACACATCCTCTTCTCACTGCAAGAGGAAGAGGGAAAGCTTAAGAACAAGGGCGGGGAAGAGTGTGGAAGTAGAAGTGCTGCAGAGATGGAAATGTGCTAAAAGACAGCAGACTCTGCCAACTAACTTGTTATAACGCTCACCACTTCCCCCAGGTTCTCAGTCTGGCTTCAACCTTTTGAATTTTGATCACAGCAACCTTTAGCGCCTAACCTCAGAAAGCCCTCATTATATTGTTTTTGTTTTATGGGCCTTGCTCTTGAGGAACTTCATCAGATAACTGTATGCTTAGATGTGCTGGATTCCTTCTCTGTCATTCCTTCACATGTAGTATTTATCACTGGTATGGTACGTATGCTACTGTGTAAGCATTGTACTACCATAATCATGAATATTCATCACAATAACATTATAATTTCAACTTTCAAACGACCTTCCTCTCATGTTGACTTTTCGTTGCTATGAGGAACCTGATCTTCAGAGGTACACCGAAGGAGTGCTAACTGTTGCATAAAGAGCCAACAGAGTGCAGAATATAAAGGAACAGTTTGAATTGTTGCATATTCCCTTTTTTGCAGAGAGTTAAATGAGAAGATTGATACCTATTCTATAAACACAACTAGTAATTTTATGGGGGGTTATGCGTGGGATTATTCCTTGGCCGGGCACAGTGACTTCCTGTAATCTTGGCAACCAGGCAACCAGTGGAGACTCCAGGAAGTCACTGCTCCCAGCCAAGAGAGAGTCCTGTGTTAACCCCCCATAAAATCACAAACACTTATTTTACACTTCAATTTTTGTACGGATGAAACAAATGAGGTACAACATGTTAATCAGTGAGCTTTAGAGATGGTGGGAAGATTGTTTTAACTTAGGACAGAGCCAGGCTAGTTGATTCCCCCTGTTTCCGGTCTTTGTGCTAAGCTAAGTTAACTGGCTGCTGGCTTTAGCTTCTTATTTAGCATACAGACAGGAGAGTGGTATCGATCTTCTCATCAAACTCTCGCAAGAAAGCAAATAAGCATATTTCTCAAAATGTCAAATCATTCCTTTAAAAGATCTCAGCTTTGTCAATAAGTCTAATCTTGAATTAATAATTTTCTGGAGCAAACAGACAGGGCCCAGAGGCAGACAGAGTGCACAAGTTCAACATGTTTTGTAAAATGTTTGTAATACTCATTCTGGGGATCAACATGCTACACTTTAACTTGTAGTGATGATATGCTGGTGCTAAGCAGGAACATTTCACTGCTTTAAAGACACAATCATCAGAATTGTAGAAATTATTAGCTGATGATAATATAGTTCTGGCTGTTTGCAGCGAAGGCTTCAAGGTTGAAACGTAGGCGGGACAGAGCGTCTGGGTGTGATGGAAGACATTAATGGTGTTAAAAGGAAAGAGTGGGATGGTAAGGAAGAAGGGAGGGCAGAGTGTGCTGTGAGGAGAAGACAGTGCGATGGTAGGCAGCAGAGAGGAGAGCGTGGTGATGAGACCGAGAGGCGCTAGTGATGGTGTGGAGTAGAGGAGAGTGTGATGGTAGGATGGGATTTGAGTCTTTTAACTTCATTAGTTCCGCCTCAGTCTGGGGTCTGTAGATTATGTCTAATTAAGCAGCTTAACATGGCTTAAAAAGCACCACACAGAAAGCACAAGAGCCTTATCTGTCAACCTGCTCAAACGATTCTCCGCTCTTCCCTTTCTTCCTGTGGCAGGCTAACACAAATTCCCTTTGCATGGCCTTTATGCTAGAGAGATTAGAGGCTCTGACATCAGCGCGAGCTGGATAGCTAGCAGCCGCAGCGATAGTGGTGTGGGCTGTGGAGGGAGAGAGCACGTGTGGCGAGCGGTGGGGAGGCAGATGCTTCCTTTCAGACTGCAGGGCGAAGAGAGTCGATAAAGAAGGGTGGGGCTCGCCAAACACGAGTCCTCCTGTCATTCGAATCAGTATTGGTACACCAGCCAGAATTAGGCCCTACAGTCTGCTCATTATCAGAGGGTGTAACAATACCTCACCAACCAGGCAGCAGCATTACCAAACAGACCAAGACCACTGTGGTCCAGGTAACAATCTAAAATTACAGGTGATTTGTTGAACAGCTGTATACGCTTATTCCTGACAAAATATTAAGTGGGTTAACATGAACACTAGGATTCTAGCTAGGATTTTAGCTATGATGAGGTTTGGGGAGTATTCTTCAGAAACCTGAATAAAACCCTCATCCTGGCTTTGGAAATCTGGCAATCAGAAAATCAACTGGCATGCGGTTCAGTGATGATTTCGACCACATTAACATAATCATGTGCAACAGAGTCATGGGAGCATATTTTTGAGCATTTAAAAATCAATAAAAGACAGCTGCATATGATGCAAGATTTGAAATGCGGCTTATTTGAATTGCTGTCATATAATGTTGGGCTATCAGAGTTGTCAAAATAATGAGACAGGCAGCACACATGTATTTCTGTTTAAATCAAGCTCTTACAGCCTGTTTTTAAACATTAAAAAAAGCATGTAATTGAATAATCAAATTTAACAGTTTTGCAGTTTAGCAGCTATAGCAACTCAAATTCAGCCAGCGCAAACCCCAGCGCCGGGAATCTGATCCCGGACCGCCCCGACTCCATGCCGGATCAGCAAACTTTCTGTTGCTGCCATTATACAGGTTAGACCCAGCGCTGCCGCTGGCCACCAGCCCACTGTGAGAATTGGAATTTGGATTTTATCTACGTGGGCGAGCCGCCCAAGTAAAGCGTATATATGGGAAATGCTACTTCTATCTGTTTTATCCTGTTATTGTGACAACAACAACAAAAAACAACTGCTCGACTTGAAGAATCTCAGTCGACTGAGGGGTCTCTGGCAGATGATTCGACCCATCGAGGGGGCAGCCCTAGTAAATTGCACCGTTTCTGTTGTAAGATAATTGTATCTTCCATTTAACTGGGGATCCAGCAGACTGGTAAATGCAGCAGCAGTGTCCAGACTGCCAGAAACCAAAGCGGGTCCATCCTCAATTGCTGAGGGAAGTCAATTGAAAAAACAAAATGGTTGAAATACCATAGCGACATAAAAGACAAACTGCACCACGTCAGACAATAAGACAGCTATCATGTTATAATCTGTACACAAGGATATAAATAACCAGGTATCTCTTGTTCCTTGTAAATATCTTACCCCGGAGATGATCAAAAACTGTACAAGACTCAAAACTAGGATACAACGGTGCATGTAAACATACTCGTTATAAAACTGTTACAACAACAACCTTCGCCAAACAGATATTTCTGCTGGGTTGGGTCACTGCAAATCTTGTTCGGTGAGACACCTCAACCGCACAGCAATAAAACACACTTTAAACGAAAAGCGCGTGTGTGGCCTCTCCACCTCTTCCTATACACCACCTGTTAATTATCGAGCCGGAGCACGGCCACAACAGCAGCGTCGTGTGACATCAGACGCGCCTGGCTGCCATATGTCAGAGCAGAGTGACAATGTTGTTTTACGCGATAGTGGGGGAGCTGGAGGTAGCTGTAACAAAATACAGGAGGTCGCCAGGAGTTTGGCTCCACTCAGCTTTCCATGCCGGGCAACATTCCCCACCTCAGGCAAGAGTGTGCGCGCGCACACACACGCACACACATACACACATACACAAAGAGAGTTACAGGTAGGCAAAAACACTCCCTTCTTTCTCAATATCTCAGGTATCTCACTCCCTAATCTTCTTTATTCCTGCCTGGGTTAAGTCTTGTCTTTTGTGAAACAGGAATGCAAAACTAAAACCATTATGCAAAAAACTATTTCCTCTAATCCACAAACACCCTCTTCCAGGTACTGAGGCAGGATGTACAGTATTATCTCTTGTGTGATTTCAGACTTTGCAAGGCAAGATGGCCGCCCTCAAAAAACTGGTCCATCTTGTTAACATGCACAAACACACCAGGGGATGGGAGAAACTCTTCACACATGGACTGTAATGTGCTGGTAGCCTTAGAGCAAAATGCACAGAGCGTCTCTTTCTGACACCAACTCATCTCATTCACTCCAGGTGCGAGGCCCCTAGGCAGAGAAATCAGTTCTACTGCAGACACACAAATAGGTGCACAACATGAGGTATTTAAATGACAAAAAAAAGAAGAATGAATGAAAGAACAAAGCAAAAGAAAGAGGCAGAGAAGTAGCGACCAACAGCTGGAGAGAAGAGAGGAGGAGCACAAGGTAGTGATAAAGAGATAAAGCCAAAGCCTGACTGATATAGTGAAGAGAAAGAGAGTGCGGGACTTGGAATGGAGGGAGAGATGAAGAGAGAGCTGCTATCTGATAGAAGGGATTTGCCCTTCCCTGGAACAGTAATTTACTAAAGCCATTCTACAGAGGCCCATCAGTGGCGATCTGCTGGCAGATTAGACGACAAACCCTCATCCCTCGCTCTCCCCCCAGCCAATCAGCGCCAGGCAGCGAGCACAGGGCAGAGGATGAGGGGAGGACAGAGGAGGGGAGGGGCAAAATTTCCTGTGTCTGTCTGCTGAATTTAGGGAGGCCACATACACAAACACAGTCACACACATGTGCGCAGAATACATACAGGAGATTGGATTGGAGTCGGAGCTATTACTGTTGCTTTTTCCCACCCTCAGGATACAGCAGCTAACACTGTTTGGTTGCAAGAGCTGGGGATTTGTCATTTATAATCAGTTTTCTACTCTTGTTTCCTCTGCACTCGCTTGTCCTTTTTTTTGCAGTTTGTATCCTGCCCCGAAGGCCCTCACAGCATTCCTCTGTTGCATCGGTCCAGTCCCTCTCCCCTTCTCCTTCCTCTCTCTCTTTCTCTGTGTCTGCCTCCTCCCCATCCCTCTCTCCATCTCCCTCTCTACATGCACTGCAGAGGCCCGTCAAGTGTGCCCCAGCTGTGCAAGCAATGGGAGCTGTTTACCGTGGTACATCATCAGGGAGCCCCGGGAGCGCCGCCCAACACGCTCGTAGAGCTCTCACAACCTTTGCACAAGTGTTTCGCACATGATGTTGAACATTATAGACCCTCTGAACGAGTCAACGACCCAGCATGCACTAAAACAACCTTTCGCTTGACACTCCTACAGAACGAAGCGCAAATCTCAACTTATCGAATTCTTGATGACAATATGGCAAAAACAAGGAAATTCTGGAGAAGAAAAATACAAAATACTTTAAATTCATATTTGTCGGCCTTGTGTTGAACCAAATGGTTCTGATAGCTTATAGATATACACACACGCACGCACTTCTTCTTGTCCATAGAGCCCTAACCGTCAACATCCTGCGACTCCCCCTTTAACACTGACATGTGAAAAAACAAACAAAGTAGAACAACAGCAAGCTGTTCCTTCCCTCTGCCATCACTGCTTCCCGTCTTCCCCTTTGGAGCTGCTGCCCAACCTCACAAGACTCCCCCGAGGACCCCTGGATCCCCTTAGGAGTGGCCTAACTATCACCCACCCATGTCTCCTGTCAACTATGACCTCTGGAGGGAGCAGGGAAAGGAAGAGAGGAAAAGGCAAGGCCCTAGGATGTAAGCTCTGCTCTGCGGTCTAAAAACTGCACGTGGAAACTCTCAGAGTTGCACAATTTCCTAGAATCTGATCCACTATGGCCAAACACTGAGAGACTAGGGACACAGAGAGAATATATTTACATAGTTGTGAAGCAAAAACTGAAATATTGTGGATGGGAGTCTCTGTAATATATGAGTCTGTTGAAACAGAGTTTGCTTAAGGTCTGAAAATAAGTGTGCTCATGTGCAATACCATGAGTTGTGGTTCAAGGGCAGGTTAAACTAGTCTCAGGCACTTGTTTGGTTCATTCTACGAAATAGCACACAAACAAGTTAGTGCCCTGCAATCAAACCGGCATGACTCAAATGATCTGACATGTTTATGGCAACACCTAAGCTGATGGCTCTGATATACTTTTGGATCCTTTTCTCTTACAATTCTTCTCTTCCTACCCTTTTCCGAATCACTTCTTTCTAACTCTTGATCTCTCTGACACCCGCATACATATTTTCACAATATATACACAGCAGGCGGCAGAAATAATGGAAGCATCAACATCCCTATAATAATGAGTTTTTGTGTCATTTCTGGCAGTGACTCACAAAGGCAAGGTAATTGCCTATTACTGCTATTACAGTGATTTTTAATGTTCATTTCCAACATTACAATGACCGTGGAAAACACCATTTCGATCACATGTCCCAGACATGACCAGAATCATACCTAGCTTTGTTTAATAATTATTATTTTAAAAACTACCATTAGACACATCATGTATTTCACTAAATTCACGAAAAACTAAAAGGATCACATTTGTCAGAAACGCTGTTGCTTTCTGTCACAAAGAGGATTTTTTTTCACCATTCAATCAATGTGTATTTGTAATGTGTTGCAACATAAAGGAATAAAAACCAACATAAGGAATGAGAACCAATGTAAGAAATGAGACTTGACATTAGCTTAAATTTTTCAGAATGCAAATTTAGTGTTATGTTAAAACTCAGTAGAGAAGTAGAGCAACTCATTCTTCTCGAGCAACTTTATTGGACTAAAAACGTGTTGGCTTGACTGTAGACGAGGAAGCTAGGAATACCATTAGTTCACATGTTCCAAAATGGGTAAAACTGCATTTTGGATAAACTCTTCTTGTTCAATCTATCTGCTACTATGGTGAGTGAGGACCAATCCAGGCTGGGGATTCAAGTGTTACTGCTGTAAAAGCATCCATTCTCTGATTAATTACCTAACATAATGTATCTTAAATGTGATGTCAGGAATGGAGCCAAGCATTTCATAATCTGTGATGCATGTGATCGAGACAAGGACAAATTCCCATTACAACGCCATGATGTCTCTGCACTCGTTTGGATGTATTTCTTGATTGTTCAAAGATATTTGCGAATTAACGTCTTCTCATTGACCAGTTGTGATCAGCAACTGAGAACAAAAGAAATCTTTAATCAGCATTTACTACAATCACTGCAGGATGAATATGCCATTAGTCATTCAGAGTCATTAGTGATTAACTACTTTGCCTTTTAGGAGTAACTGCATGACTGAAAACAAAACAGCCTGCATGAACAAACACAGACAGAGCCCCAGTAGCTTCAGCCTAGTATGAGGGACGGTTTTCCACTTGGTTGGGATCCACTTAGAATCAAATGGTCAAGTTAAGCATGCAATAATTGTTCATGAAATATCTTTTTTTTTTCAGTTTTGGCAAATCCATTAAGTGAAACATAATTCATTTTTAAAGGGGTGCTCTTTAGACACACCAACTTTACATGTTAAAGTCAATTTACTAGTTATGGGGAGTACTACACAGCATTTAAAAACAGTTGTATAATATCTTCTGTGGCTCTGGTGGGGCTTTCTCAAGTCTGAGAAAATGACTCAGAGTAAGTGGGCTTGGACACTGCTGAGTTGCATTATGGGAAATGTAGGATTTTGGAGCTTGACCCATACTAGGGACAAAGAGTCAGTGCCTCTGTACCCCTAACTTTATAGAAATGAATTATGAAATAGCTGGAGTACCTCTTAAATGGATGTGAATCATTTTCTCACTACTTAAAAAGGTAAAATAGACATCTGACACTTAATTTCAAAAGATCACATCCACCTATACAAATAGCAAAATTCAAATGTTAATCCAAATGTTAAGAGAGATGCTGCCTCCCGTCTTTGCAATATAGACCCTGTGCTCCTCACTTCACCTCACTACTGTAACTGAAATGAAAACGAACATCCAATAAGTCATCTAGAATAATGACAATGGTTGAGGTTCGCCTCTCGCCACCTCATGTTCTTTCTGGCAGTCACATGGATCTAAGCTACAACAGGCCCGGCTCGTTCTGACCTGACAAACTGCATTCCCAACGACCTTTTCCCTCATTGGGTAAAAAAGGTCTGCATTCTCTTCTCTCCAATGACTGTGACTAACACGAGCCATGGTGTGGTGAGGCTGTCCTCTCTCTGATCAACCCTCAAACCAAAAACAACTCCTAGAAATGTTTACATTCTTCACCCATGTTTCCCTTACTTTTATCTTCACGACGTAGGACGTACAGGGGAGTCAGCATAGCAACAAAGGAAGAGGCAGGGCCGGTGCAGACTCAAGTTTGCGGTTTGTGGCGATTTACAAAAAACAATGATGTATTCCAAGTATTAATAGACACAAAAACATCAGCAAAAACTTAATTTCACGCTTGTACTGTATTAGGCATGGTGTGACCTCAACTACGCTTACAGTTTATTCACTGTAAAGCTGACTGCAACAAGATTTGTGAGAAATTCTCTGTGACTTTCCTCATTGTTCTGGCTAAGTTGGCTGTTCCTACATAATTGTAAATGAAATACATTTTAAGAGTTAAAAAGCCACGCTGGTGAGTAGTGGGGATGTGAATAAAGACACTTTTCTCTGGTCCTCATCAGGAATGTTACAAAATGGTGGATCCTTAGGAGCTGCTGGAGCACTGCAACAGGAAATGAACTCTGACATAAGAGCTATGGACCTTGGGGCCCCTACTGCATCCTGGGAAATTATGGCATTGAGAAGAGAAATGACCCATGTCACCCCCATGAAAACCCAACTCAGAGCTAAATTCATTTACAATGCTCTAAAATGGCACAGTGGATATATATCTCTACAGCAGCCATAGTAGCCCTTTCTAATTGCCTCTAGATTCAAGCATTCAAGGTGATTCATCGCTAAGAGTATTTATTCAGCACAAACAAATGTGCTGTTTGCCCAACAACAGTAACAATCGGAGTAACAAGGTCAAAGCCAGGCCAACACAGAGACTGGCAGACTGGCGGAAATCGTGGTCTGTCTTTCTTTGATGCAGATGGACCAACCAGCACCACAATAAAGACAGCCAACAACAGAATGAAAAGGGAGGGGGTAGAGACGGAGAGAGTGCGAGCAGTAATAAGAATGACAGTGCTACCATCCCAAGATAGCATAACGCAGTACCACTTGGCTCAGGCTGCTTTGGGTGTGCCTCCTCCATCGGTAAAAATCCATCTTTCCCTCCGACGACGCCGTTAGTCGCCGCTCTCTGTTTTATGGCCGTCTTCCCAGCCGTGAGACAATAGTATGGGCGTCATTAGCTAAGTGGTGGCTGGATGACAGGCGGTGGCACTGCAATCGATAACGGCAGGCCCGGCCATCCGCAGGCTTGAGCAGTGCTTACTCATCAGCCCTGGGCTTGCCTGAGCCCTTGCTTGGGCTAGAGACTGGGACTAGGCCAGATAAGGGATGTGGNNNNTGCCTGTGATAACAAATGGCTATGAAGAGCCACCTTATCTTCTCACCTTAAAGAGGATATGATGTCCACTGTCACATAACTGCCTAACGGCCAGAACTGCTCTGACAGTTATGTTATGAGGGTGAGGAGGGGTCAGCCACTCTTGGTCACATTGTGTGTGTGTGTGTGTGTGTGTGTGTGTGTGTGTTTGTGTAGAGTAGTGTACACACTTTTCTTCTACCGTTTTGCTGTCTTTATGACTGAAAACAACAGTTTGCCATTTCCAATGCCAGTTTCCAAACTTTCGAAGTTGAGATGCATCAACCATGAATACTAAACAATAACAGCCACCTAATGATTTGTGAATGTTACAATGCCTGAGGCAAGCTCCAAGTTAAGAATACCTAATCACAACATTATAAAAATTGTCCCCTGTCAAAATACAGGGGTTTTGTGTGTCCTTGTGTGTGTGGGAGAGAGACAGTGTCAGCACGTTCACCCGGGAGATACCAAAGGCCACCACAGCGGTGGCCAGATCCCCCTGAAGTGGCATCTGAGACAAACATCTAGTGACAAGGTGGTGCCCTTCCTGTGTCCTTAACCACAGCTGACAATAACACTGCACTGTGCTCCAAGGGCAGGAAAATTGAGGGATGGTGGGAGCCATGGGAACAGAAATATTCAGTGGCAATGTGAAAAAGACAAGGGAGAGACAAAGAAGCAGAGGGGAAACAAGAGCGATTGATGGAGCTCAGGAGGAGTTTGAGGAAAAGTAAGGAAAACTTGGGGTCAAGCGAGGTACTTTCAAAAGGCCTCTGGTTGCCTGGGTCCTTTTTCCCTTCCCTCTCCTCTCCACTTCCGCCCCTCTCTTTCTTCTCTGATGCTTATCACTGTGATTAAACCTGCCAACTTTAATTAGAATACGTTAAGAAGTAGAACACCTCTCTGCCTCCCACTCTCCACCTCTCTCGTCTCCGTCTGATTGCTGCAGGTGTACGAAGACACTTCCAATAAAGTTGTCAGAACGCAGGGCAGAAGCAGCATGTGAGAGACAACATGATAGACAAGACAACAAGCTGGGATAACACACAAGCTAAACATCCTGTTCCAGCAGTGTCAGCATCAACCATGAGCCTTCACATACACATACCTAAACCGCAAAGAGACAGCGTCGACTTACAGTAGAGGGCCAAAAACTATATTTAAGTATCACCACAACCTCACTTCCTGCCTCTGCACACAGCTTGCTGTTTGTAAACTGCCAAATACCAAAATCATTCCTGCACCACATTCCACTAGACACCTAATCGTATTATGGCTAACGTGTAAAAATAAAATGAAAACGCGAATAGCTGTAGTTAGTCACACACCCTATTGCTTTCAATTACAACGTTTACAGTTTGAGCGGAGGAGAGGGGCTGAGGTGAGGATGCTAGTTTTTTCTTTTTCAAGTTGTAATATTATACCTGACAGGAGCAGCCAGTCTTCATAGATAACAACCCAACCCCGGAGTCTCTCAGTCACACACAAGTTGCTTTTGCAGGAGCCGTTTTTTTCCCCTTTCCGAATGAAATTAATCTGACTGATGACGCCCAAGGATGTACAAATAAAAAGGCTGCACAAGTTGTCTTATTGACATGTTCCACAGTAGGTAATCAAAGAGAAATGCTATATGTACTAAATCCAGCACCCCACCTCTCTCTACTCTTGAAAAGGATGGGTAAGGATAGACGTGCACTGAGCGCTTAGCACCATTATTGCTCGACGGCTGAGCTTCCCACTGAACCAACAAGTTGTATCAGAAAGCACAAAACTACTCCTGCAGCTACTAAACGGAAGACGGTGTGCCATCCGCGGTACCTGTCATCATTCACAACGGCAAGCATGCGCAGAAAGTATAAACTTTCTGAAAAGAGAACGTAATTGGAGAGATGATCATCTGCATAAAGAAAGTGTTTCCTGTCTCACTGGCTGGTTCATTCTCATCAAGGTGGTTACACGAACAAAAAAGGCTCCAATGTTGTCCTCCTCTGAATCTCCCCCTCACCTTTAAACCTCCGCTCTCCTCTTCTTCTCCACCCTATCCACTTTTCCTGGCCTCTCATTCCCCCCACCACACACACACACACAACCAGCCATCGTAGGTGGACTTCCTACAGGAAACCGAGGGGCGCCACGAGGGGAGAATCTCCAGAGAGAAAGTCAAACAATGACACACGGGGACTTCTCCGCCTGACTCCAGCCCAATTTAGGCAATGAAGCCTGGAGACTTGGAAATGAGATGAGGGCAGGTCAGCGCGACAGGTTAAGACAAAAATGAAAACTAAGTGCAGGGTTAGTGTGGGAAATGTGTGAGCGTGTGCATGTGTCCGCAGACTACAAACATACTCAGAGTTATCCTTTAATACTTGTGTAGGTGGATTTCAGGGCAGACTCTCTTTGTCTCTGAGGGTGAGAGGTTTCAGCCTTTCAAAATCCAGAGTACAGTCAGCGTAAACACTGACTCACTCGAAAACAATCAGAGGCCATTATACCCTTAACATGATAATGTAATGGAGTGTGTATTTACGCAGGATAAACCTCTCTTTTCAGGCTAGTCCCCTACACAATCCACAAAACTTGGAGAACTTTAGGGTTAAAAGCCGTGTTGGCACTGCATGTAGGTGGTACAAACTTTTTTTGTGTGCGATTACAGCAGCAGCAGTCCAACCTATTGAACTCCGGGCAGTGGCCTCATTTCATTGGCAGTGGCTCAATCATAACATCTTATCTACGGACATGCTGAGTCATGGAATTCAGCTGTGGCCAATAGCCAAGCAGCAGGGCTACTTATGGCTGTCATTGATTGGTTGATCCCTGAGCACAGAGCTGAAAGGGCACATACCAGGAACACAGCCTGAAGCAGAAACTGGCAGCAGTTTGCTTGCGCTTTACTTTACTCTCTCGTTCTTGTAGCTTTTTTTTTCTCCTCCAACTGACTACCAACTTTGTTGTGTCACTCTCTCGCTGTTCCTAGTTTCTCCCACATCTCCCCCCTCATGTTCCCTCTCTACAGCTCTTTCAAATTACCATAGCCCATTACCCTTGTCCCTCTGTTGTGTAATTGTATCTGGAATAGCAAAGCAGGGCCGCTCACGTCCAGAGGTCACCATTCCTCTGCAGCTTACATCCTGGTCCTTCATCTCCATGGTCACCGCACTTCCAAACAGTGACACCGTCTTTTTGTTTTTTTGCAAAGAAATATGAAGGCTGGTTAAAACTATCTCAACAGAGCCCTACGGCCACCATTCAAACCATTAATCATATCTAAAGCCCTTACTTTCCACTAGCATTAGCCATTAATAATGTGTTTGTATTAGAAAAGCAACACCATAATAATTTGGGATACAGAGCAAATGCAGTCTTTACTACTGATTGATTTTAATGAAAATTATTTTCAGTTCTTGGGTGAACCATTTGTTATAAAAGCCTTAAGCACAAGGATGCCAGTGATATTTTTTATAATTTTGTTCCCTTAAATAAAAACTAGGCACAACCACCATTGCTGACTTGGGGTCAGTTCCTTCATACATAATTCGGCCATTCAGGATGCGGAGTTAAACTGGCTCTAAAGCAGAATAGGGCCACACTACAGAGGCCTTTATATCAAGCTGTCCCCATCTGCAAAATCTGTAATGAGCAAGAGAGCCGAAACAGTGGGGAGAGAAGAGAACCTCAGTTCAACTGAGGCAGGCACACTTTCTAATGGAAATTCAGATACAATCATCCCAGAATGCACTTCTCTCTGCCTAATAATCGGCCACTAGAACAAGGCAGCCATTGAGAGGAGAGTGACTGTAATCTGGTCCACCAAACTCCAAAGCTGCCCGCTATAATTAGCTCCTTTCTCCATCAAACACAGGCTTACACTGACTCACAAGCAGAACCTCTCCTGTAATACAAGGGAGAGAAGAGATTTAGCGAAACGGCACATTTTCCATCCTCGCCACATGGAGGTTCAACACTGCGATGACAGGTATGCTGGTTGTGAAATATGCAAATGAGCAGGTGAGAGGCCACCATTTCATTTGGCGCCACAGTGGTTTGTGGAAATTAAAGCTTGGGTTGACATGGAAATAATATGGTGTGGGGCAAGTTTTCAAATAGAGTGGTATTACAAGCCAGAAACACATCGTTCCTTTTTAAAATAACCTGCTCGCAGCTGGGTTTACTGATTTAGGGCATTTTTTGCACTAAAGGGCTCAAGTACTTTCCAATTACCTTTCTCATTTGATTACAGGTCCAGTGTTGAGAAGTCAAGAGAGGGCTGTTAGAATTAGACTTGATATGAGGAGTAGATATCCCTCCACTGTTTCTCTTGCGAAGCATGCCAAACTCTGTGTTTATCTGTCCACATAATATGGGGCAGAATCTCTCTTCCAGTGCCCTCATCAAAGGATGTATCCGCATCTCTGGCCTACATCCTGACGAACAAAGCCGGCCCTCCTCTAATCCCAGGAACATGTTCTAGCCCAGGGATTCACAACACGATCCGCAGCCCAGAGGCAGACAGACAGGGGTGAGCGGGTATGCTGGGAGCTAGCCTGCTGCCTGGGCAAATGGCACGGCTATTTGGGGAAGAAGAGGCTTCCTGGAGAGGTGTGACTGCACTGCAAAGGGCCCAATCAAGCAGAGAACAGAAGTGCTGACAGCTGCTAATGCATTTACCTGAGAGCAAAGAGACCGTCTTACTGAGGAAAGTGTGTGTATGTGTGTTTACTTCCTCCATGGCATGGTCTCCTCAATAAGGTTGATTAAGATCAAAGAGAGAGAAACTCATCAAAAAAGCACTCAGTCAAAGCCAGCTAAACGCAAGGTTATGAGTCAACTTCTTTGCTTGAAAAGGATGTCAAATCCACGACACAACACCATGTATCCATTATCAAATGACAAAGTTCCTGTTTTGAAAGCGTCCCCTCTATCAGGCAGTGACACAGCAGTACAGGCCACAGCCCTTGCTGCTGCACCTCCGCGTTGAGGCCACATCACAGACCCACACAGACGTCCACCCACTTATCTCGCTCTCTGAAGTCTTTCACCGTCAATCTTAAATCAATATTCCAGAGGCAGGTAGAAAGATCACTTTCAAAATGAAAGTCCAGTGGAAGGACTCTGACAAAAAGGGAGTGGCTGGCAGGGCAATGTCCACTTTGCAGTGGCAGTGAGGTTAAGCCCGTGACACACCGGTGACGAGTTCTGGCACAGAAATAGATTAATGGTCGTATTATCATTAGGGCACCCTAATTATTCTTAATCTGCACCTTATCTTACAACATGGAGGGGTAGACATGCAGCATCCAGAGAGGCAAGTTAAATATCCACACCTGAGGTATTTAATTGGTGGGGGAAAAAAAGATAGACATTCACTGTATATCCTGTCAGGGAACAGAGTAGAGTCAAATCCCGGCAGAGCGTACACACATCAGCATTTCTCTGATGTTTGCAAAGTTAATCAGAGAGATATAATAACTCATGACAAAAGTTTCTCATGTTTAAGAGCTTATATTACGACCTAAATCTGGTCAGGGCTACTACAATGCTAAACATAGCAGGCAGTCACATTAGACAACTTCACCAAACCTCATTTAGCATTCACTTCATTGTTAATCTTAACCAGGAGATGACCAGCACATGAGTAAATAAACAAAAACATGCAGACACAGCATCTAACAGTTGCCTGACAGTCCTTATAGTCCAACCCAAACATCCCATTTCCCCTCTACCAATTGAAAGTCCTTATATTCAGGGCACACTGGGGAGTTTCTCCAAGCCTGACAAGACCAATACGTTCCAGGTGTTGTTGTACAAACAATTTTAATGTTTGGACAAGATCCATTTTTATGACCTCCTTCTTCTTTCTCCTCTGTAAACTTCCCATTTAAAACACGCACGCGGGCAACTGTAACCTACATCAGAACGTGGTTTGATTGTTTTATACACCCATGCATCAACATTAATAATAATCATTATTATTACGATAAAGGGCTTCAAATCACAGCAGCCCTCGGGGGGGGAGGACTGGGGTTGACTCCCAGTTTCGTGTTATTCCCTTGAAATGAGCCCGAGCTACGATGTGGGGAGAAGTAAAGCAGGTAAACGCCTTAAAATGTCCTCTCAACATTGTTCAGCTCTCCAGATTGTCCGCTCACATGTGTTATTTGGTGTAAAAGAAGAGTGTAGTCTACATACCATGGCATTCCTCCTTCTCTCCAGCTCTCGTCCACTCCTTTCTTTCTCTCTCTGCGACTCGCAGCCGGCGAAAGACTTTCAAAAAACAGACAAAAACACTTCCTAACAGCTCTCGCGTCAATTATTTTCCGCTTTTTTTCTTTTTTAGTAAACAGCCTATCTGTCCATCGCCCCCCACATTAAGCGCTCACCAGTCTGAAGTTTTCAGAGACGAGATGCATGTCTCTCTTTCTCTCTCCCTGTCTGAGGAGAGAGAGAGAGAAGGGGGGAAAAAAACAACTAAATTCTTGTCAGGAAAAAGAAAAAATGCTGTTCAAACTCCTCTTTTCACCACGGCTGGGAACGTCTTGCGATGAGGAAAAGGGGGGGAGGCGTTGGAAAGCGCTGTTTTCCCTTCTTGCTTCAACCACCACGTTGTTTTGACCAATTATTATTTCCTTTGTTGTGTCAAAAATAAGAGTCCGCAGGAAAACGCGATCACAAGCTGCGCCTTCATTTGCCGAAGCGCTGCTTTTTTTTTTTTTTAGTGAACTACAGCTCGTCCGAAAGCGTCCCTTTCTAACGATAAGCCCCTTACAGGCTAAATGTGTGACGGTGTGTATAAGTCTATTTTTTTTTCAGCTTCCCAATAATGGCGGACCTTCTCCCGAATCCAGCATCTCCCCTCCTGTTCACACAACTGAGAGAGAGAGAGAGAGAGAGAGAGAGAGAGAGAGAGAGTCTCGCCCAGCGGTTCATGGCCACAATTACAACACACACATACACACACACACACACTGTTTCTGAATATTATTACTTAGTGCCGCCGTTCATCACTACACAAGATATAAACCCAGACTATTCGATTAAAATAATATATTTTAAACAATCTGTCATGAACATTACAAACAGAATACACATCATAAACATTTACAATTTTCCTTTACTTTTTTGGTACTTGTAGGTGTATAATTATCACATTTACAAATTAATAAACTAAAAATAAAAGAAATATCTGTAATAACGACTAAACCATAATATACACGCAACCAAAAAACTGAAAAACATAATGAAAAATAATGTAAAATGTTTGTAATTCTTCTTATAAATTGTACATTTTTTAAGGTACTTGTAATTTAATGTTTCCATGCTTAAGGAAATGCTTTTTTATTGTTGTTTTCTCTTTGTTTATTGGTTTGTATTGCACTTTTGACAGCTGTAGCTACTTTGATCAACATGTACATTCAAATCATATTGTCAACTTAAAAGATATAACGCACTGTTATTTTTTTTATACTTAAATTCGTTTTCCTTCTTATATGTCAAAACAAACATCACAAAGAACACTGTTGCCAGGCACCGTCACATCTGCATCACCATCATTAAAAAGTTTAGGTAGCAGTGAAAACTTAAGGATGAGGAGGTAAAGGTGAGGGTGGGGGAGGCAAACCAGCTGCCATTTTCATTTTTCACACATATATTATCCACTTAGTCCATCCTGTAATAGATCATATGTCAGTCTTAGTAGTAAAGTTAGTCTTTCCATCTCACGGATCTCAAAATATGTCGCACTGTTATCGATTAAAGTGCCCAACAGTGTGTAAAGCAGTTAAGCATCACCTTGACCAGCTGCAGCAGTAAAATGATGCTATGGGTAATAATAATCCAACAATATAACAAACTTATAAGGGCCATAATCCATTTAATGAGTACCTTTAGTCTTGATACTTTAATTGCTACTAATGTATCTGTACTTTTGTTTAAGTAAAAGGAACGGAGGTGTACAATATGTCCACTTTCATACAAATACACAAAAGTACACAAAATACATGTGACAACATATAACATTCAAATAGATTTTTTCATGGTAAGTAGTGTTTACATTAGTTTCCTTCTCAGTGCTCTTTAGTTGTTTGAATTGGTGGTTGTTTACCCCATGATGATCAATGACTGGAGATCTCAATGTAATTGTTTTTTTATGTGCTACTACATCACTGACTATTCTGTTCTATTGCAGCACTGTTTCTGAATTATAGGAGAAAAAAAAGAATATGTTCATGTCGTCATGATTGTAATTCACTGACTTTATTTTGGTCCATTTGCCCTCTTGGCCCCATGCCTCACACACCACTTCCCTTCACAGCTGATCCCCTTTACGTGCAAAGTCAAACATTTGTCATCCCCCAACAGATTTTAATGTTCCGTGGACACATAAGAGGTAATAGATTTGTTCTGCGTTCACCCAAGGACTCCTACCTAAAACCTTATCCAACAGCACAGAGGGAAAATATTTAATAGACTACCTTTCCTGAGAAAATCAATCATCTCAAAGGTTAGTCCTAATTATATGTGTCGTGCCCTGAGTCATCCGCATGGTAAAAGAGTTGCTTCACTTGCTGTGAAGTTCTCTGTCCTTTGATGATTTCAGCCACCAAATGATAAAAAATGTAAGCCCCTAAGGAGGCTTTTTTTTTTTTTTTCCCCAGAAAGACAACACAGCCACTTCCACATACTTGTACAAGACAACTGCCTGTACTAACAGCTCAAACAGATGTTTAGTGTCTTGCTTTCTCCTGGAACACTCCTCTCTCTCCCTGTTAGTCCTTCCTTGACCTTCCTCAAACATGCAATTCCAATCTGGTAATCTAAACTGTGTGTGATATGAAAACAAATACGTCACAAGGCTGTAAAACCCAATTTATTGATTTAGAAATTTAATTTGACACTTTAGACTGAAACACTGCACCCTGGAAACAATGCAGACGTCATGTCAGAAGCTTGTCTTTTAGGTTGTGGTCAAGGTAAAAGACGTTACACTATTCAACCTCCTGGGCTCTTGAATAGCAAGTTCTATCATTCCTACATGAGTTGTAAAATTATAATGAATAAAGTGCACTATGTGTGCTTTGACAGTTTGAAATGTGACCCACCATTAAACACACAGCCAGGCAGGGTTAAAGGTGCACTGCCCTCCGTTTGGGTAAGCCCACAAGCTTCTGTCCAATCACATTAGTCATTGTGTTCTCAGCAATATTTGCATGACCCCAATCACACAGAGCAAGATTAGCAGGGGTCAAAGTTTCTGGTGAATAATCTGCCTATGATTTACCTCCCTTTTTCCTAACACTGTTTTTTAAACATGGGCCGGGCCCTATAATAAAATTTTAGTTCATTTAACTGTTATATTATGACACATGTGTTTATTTGTGCTATAATTTTCATATAAAGATTTCCACATTTGTTGTGCTTTTATAACCTTGGACACACCAGTATCAAAACACAGCTGCAAACATTATATGGAAGAAAAAACTCAACATTTATCCTTTACTCATTGGTTGGTTTTCATTTGATTTCTTTTCCCCCATCCCACCTCAACTCTCTCTGTATTTGCAGCTGAAATATTTCTGGGTCCCAAGGGCAAGCACATTCCTTCACTCACAGTTGTGCAATCCCTGACAATCACAGTTCCCCCAATCCCCCCCTCTCTGACTCCCTAAACAGCAGAGAGGCAAGCTGTCCAAGCTGTCTGGGCAATGTTCTGCGGTGAATTGGCTGCCCAACCAGACCAGTAAACAAACTCTGAGTCCTGACTCTGCAGAAAACAACCACAAATGATGTAACCTCAAGAGGGTGGAAATATATATATCGCTACTTTTTCATTCTGCACTGTGTAACCAAGTAATTCTGAGGTGTGGTGCACATAACCACACACACACACACACACGGAGTATGAAGAAGTGACTAAGATACTATGTTTTAAAATCTAAAAACAAAGATTGCATATTTTTTTACATTTTGTATGATAAAAAATACTCTTAAAAATCTTAATTATACTTAAGCTGGACAAGTATATTCAATTTAATTAAAATAAAGCCTCAGTGTCACTAAAAACTTACGTGATAAGTCTGATTGAATGATGTTAAGTGTCACATTAAAATGTTTTTAATGTTTGTCAACCTCATTTAACTTCATAGTTTGTTAAAATTCGTGTTTAGAAACTGCACATCAAATGTTTCTGCTACAGAAAATAACAGGAACGGCCGTTTTTGCTTCTCATGTGATCCAAAGCACGACTCAACAAGAGACACCACGGAGGGACGCTGGTTCTTGTAGTGCCATGTTACCTTCCATGGGTTCTAAATGTGGCGATAAAAACTACATTCCCCGCCATGCAACGCAGCTTAGCGTAGTTTTGCACTTCCTGTTAGCTCGGGAAAGATAGCGGACGAGCGGTCGAAGAAATTAACTGATGTATCTATGTAAAATCGTAGCATAATTGTTCAGGAACGTGCTATTCTGGAGTCATAAGGTCAAAATTTAGGAGACGACAATGGTAAATATGTCACACATGAATGTTGTTCTATTTTCTTCTCATAATACTAGCGTATTACCGCTAGCTTGCTAGATAACCTCCTCATTCAGCCAGTGGAAACGTTAGCTACTTAGTTAGCTAACTCGCCACAGCAGGCTAAGGCCATATGTTTGAACTCACGATGTTTAACCACAGAGAACAACCATCACTTAGCTCAAATATGTCGCACGACAATAATTCTGACTTTGTCAAAGGTCTTGTACAATCATGTTGTCAAAATAAATGGGTGTGGTTCAAGTGACGCTAGCTTATATGTTAGCTAAAGCTAACGCTACCAGTATTTATCTAGCTAGCTACAGTTAAATAACGTAAGATAAGTACTGCAAGATATTGGGATGTTAATATTGCTGGATATTAAGAAACTCCAACGTTAAATTATAAACGAGTGACAGCTAATAGTCCACAAAGTAAAATAGATAGTCGAGTCTGATCAATAAGTTGTCTGTCTCAAATCACTAAAACACCAAGGACTGGTATTTCAGAGACTATTTCTGTTGTAATCTCATTGTTTCTGTTTTCTCCTATTTGCAACCCCAGATTCGCTTCATCCTCATCCAGAACCGAGCAGGGAAGACACGACTGGCCAAATGGTACATGCAGTTTGATGATGATGAGAAACAGAAGTTGATTGAGGAAGTTCATGCTGTGGTAACCGTCAGGGATGCCAAGCACACTAACTTTGTGGAGGTATGGGATTAGTCAGTTTCATATGCATGCATGCATGGTTGTATGGTTCGTTTTTCTGGGTGGTTCTGTGACATTATGTTGCTCTGTTCAGTTGAACCAGAACTTTTATCAAGGACCACAATGTAATGACTGAAACCACACTGTCCTTAAAAATCTCTGTCACGGCCACTTTACAGTATAATAATTGGGTGACTCATCTGTGTCCCACACTACAAGCATTTTCCACTAGCTACTTAAACAAATCATAAGTTAATTTAAGTAATTTGGAAAAAAAAAACACCTTACAGCCAGTGGGTGGCATTTTAGAGAAATGCATTGTCAGAAGAAAAAAAAATCCTGGTCTGCTGATCTGTTTTATTATGCATTTTGTCCTGAAGTTATTAGACATATACTGAGTGTGTTTTACCTTAAAGCTGGGAAGCTTAAATCCAAGTAAAGCTGCTGTTGTTGTCATAACATGAGAGACAAAGTTGTTAAGAGCCTTTATCGCTGTGGTTCCCACAGTTCAGGAACTTCAAGATCATTTACAGGCGTTATGCTGGTCTGTACTTCTGTATTTGTGTGGACGTGACTGATAACAACCTGGCATACCTCGAGGGAATCCACAACTTTGTAGAGGTAACTGACACACACACACACACACACACACACACACTGACAACACATGATATATAGACTTAGTAAGTGAACTATGATGATTTACTTCTCATGGTCTGATTGTTTTTAGGAATGTCTGTTAATGATTTCCTTGAAAATTTCCCATCCTCTACTGTCTCGCCGCTCCTTAATATCAAACCTGCATTCTTGTGGGAAGTATGGACTGCAGTCAGATGACATTCGGTGGAAGAAATGAATTGTTTATTATTCAGTTCTGAAGTTTCTGGGTGATACGCCTTACATATAAGGTGTTTTCCACATGAAGTGTATGATTTCGCAATGGTATTTAAATCACTATAATAAATATCACGTGAAGTTTTGTCTTCAACCGAATATGGATTATCAGATTGTTGCAAGGACAACAAATGAGTCAGGGTTTAACCATTGAGCATGACAGTCTGTTTCAGTACAGATTTCAAAACACATTATAATGAGTTTCCAAATTCATTTTACATCCTCATGTTCAGGGTGTGTCATTATTGACTTTGATCAGTGTTAGATAATGCCAGGTCAACTGATGCTGGAAATAAGCCTTCAGCAATAAAATAACAAATTGATCACTAATTACAAACTGAGTCTGATAGCAACTGATCCCACAGACGTTGCACAAACACTGAAATGGCTAATAACAGCCAGCTCAAAAAGACACATGTTGCTAATAGAAACAATACAGTACTGATTTGGGAGTTAGTACTTTTCTAATGTGCAAGCATTTTGGTCAGATAAAAACTTTTCCTAATAATGTCTGTGCCAGCTACTGTATGACCTCCTTTAGCAAAGTTTCCTCCTGTCAGTGCTCACGTTGGCCCATAAAGTGCTACTGCAGCAAAAAAAAAAAAGAAAAGTTTTTCAGTGATTTTTTTGCAACTCATCATTTCAGATGTTGTTTGACAGCAGATGTACCAATAATTTAATCAGATTCTGGGTGGGTTTCTCTATTTCACAAGTAATTAAAATAGATTTTCAAAAAGTCTGTTCATCAGTGTATGGCAATAAACATAAACCCAGTGTGTCTAATTGTTAAAGCTTAATTATCTCAGTTCATAGACTGAATGTTTTCTTCAAACAGTAGCCTACTTAAAGGGGTGTAAATAGAGCTCAGTGAAGTGAATCAGTCAATATCTGGAGAAAAGTGTTTTTGTAATTTATCATCTTCCGTTAAACATTTATAACAAGCAAATACATAAAAGTTAGATGACATGTAACAAAGGTCCTGACCCGTATTTTGATCCAGGACATGTTTTTTATAGGTTTCCCTTTGTGAACTGAGTCACAGGGCTGAATATGTTCAATGGGGATTAGTAGGAACATCAGTGCCAAAGACCTATGACAGTGTGGTTTTGATGAAAAATGAGACTTCCAGTGCTCCGATCAGGAGCTGTGTGACCTGGAACGCCTGTATTGATCATTGCGTCTGTCAAATATGTCCTTCACCTAACTGCAGTGTATCATTACCTGCCTGCCACCATGGCATACCGTATACTGTATGTGGGGTGTGATATCATCTTGCTGGCTGAAGTGTCTGAAACAGGTCATGCCAGAAATGTTGAATCTATATTTTGACATAATCGGGCAGTAGTTACAAAAATTATGCTGCCTTCAAAGACCTTCATGTCAGCAGTGTTATTTTTAAAATGGTGGATATCTCATTTGAAACAGAACTCCTTAGTTAGCTTATTATTGTATGATTTGATTTAATCAATGACTTAATCAGAATAACTTGCTGTTTATTATAGCCTAAATGTTGGTGATTACGTTGAGGCATTATGTAGCTCAAGGGTGTCTTCCTCTGTCACTTAGTTTGCTTAATTGCTTTGTAACAGCTTTTTCTTTTTCTAATCATGTTCCGTTATATAAATAAATTGTACCAACTGAAATAGTGAGCTTAAGGTACAGTCTACTGTTTGTTTTTGGCTAAGACAAACAGTTGACCATTTTCTACCCAGAGCCCTCAGGAGTGAAGGTCATTTGATGTAATGTTTGACTATGAAGGAATGCATGTAAGTGCACAGCACAGTCTTAAGTTAACTTCCTCAGCTTGTTGTTGCATATGGCCGCATGCTGAAAGACAAATAACCACTTTAAAATCAATACATATACATATAAATGTTTTAGGCACTCATGTTAAAATATACCAAGCTGAACTGCACATCAGCTCGCAGTGGGACTTCATGGTGCTCGTTTCAACATTCACTTTAGCAAATTCTTAACAAGGGGTCATTGAAAATGACTCTACAGCACTGCTTAAAAATGATTTCCTGTGGAAACAAGATGAGACGATGAGACATTAATTTCAATTTGCCGTATTTTAGATGGATGTCCTTGTAGTGGAAATCAGGTTATTACATGGTTGTTAAGTGGATTCTGCTGCCACTACAGCGGCAGTTTATTTCTGCAATAATGTATCACATCAAGACATGCTATCTGTCTGATTAATTTTTTTTTTTATTGTTCCTCTCTTTCCTGTAAGGTGCTGAATGAGTATTTTCACAACGTGTGTGAATTGGACCTTGTGTTCAACTTCTACAAGGTGAGGACATGGCAAGATCATTTTTTGCCTTGTGAGGTTTTAAAATATTTTATAAACACCTCGATCAGGCAGAAGGAGCAGAGGAGCACAAAAGGCAGATGAGAAAACGTTTCTTTCATTACAATACCATGGCAACTGATATAATATTCACAACTTGAGCAGTCATTCATTTGAGATTCATCTTAATCATTTTAGTCGAGGTTGGAGAAATGTTTTTCTGAGAAAGAGATGCTAAGCAACAAACACATCTGAACTCCCTCCCTCCCAACTGCTGCGAGTGTTCTCACTCATTTTCAAGGTGTCTGAACATCTGCCCACATGCTTAACTTTAACGAAGCACCACCCACGTTTGATGTGCTTCAACCAGAAATGGACAAATAAAAGAGAAATCAACATTTTTAGACAATGTAAGGAACTTTGAAAACTATTGCTCAAGCTTAGTCACTCAGGTGTGTGGCAAGGAAGGGCCGATTCATCCCATCATGTTTGTCACGTTAATTCATGTGTGTTCATGTTAGCCACTCAGTCTTTGTAGTCATCCAGTGGTTATTTTTACATTTTGATGACACAGAGGTAGAGTTGAGTAATGATGACCACATGGCTAGATGATGACTTGTCGTTGTATAGGACAATTTTCCAGGAAAACCCCAACCCTTTCATTTGCAGGGAAGATAATGTCACTTTGGTTTCTGCTCCAGCAAAGTTACATGTGGTTTGCGGTATTTGTACTCTGTTATAGTCCTGAGTTGCCTTAATCCTCTTTATTTCCTTTCATCACAATGTTGGGCCATGTCTGCCCTCTAATGCGCTTCCTGTGTCTACACTTCAAGGTGTACACGGTGGTGGATGAGATGTTCCTGGCAGGAGAGATCAGGGAGACCAGTCAGACCAAGGTCCTCAAGCAGCTCCTCATGCTCCAGTCGCTCGAGTAGAAAACAGACGACCATCCTTCCCACCGGCCCACTAATCTGCTGCCCTGGCACCTAAACCAACCTGCTCCTTATCCCCGTCACTCTGGAAAGGACCCCCTGTCATTTTCCTGCCTCTACAAAGAAGACCTCACTCCTTACAGAACTTAAGGAGGAGGGGGGGGGTGTATAGAAATAGAAGTACACAATATTGTTTACATATAGATATACAGTGTGGAAGTTCAATTAACATGTTTGTCATAGCAGTCAATATGTATCTGTTGTACTTCTAATGAAGTCACCCAGGATAAAGGCTGTACGTTTCAACATGTTAACATTTCATATACCGCTTAAGTTACAATCAACTTTTTATTCACTTTCCCCGAAGCCAGAGGCAGCAGAAATGAGTTATTTCCTGTTGTAACCAGTTAGTCTTTGCATTTATCTCTGTGCAGTGTGGAAACACTGATGTAGATCCACCAGTTGTGACACTGCTCTCCCCCATCTTCCTCCTCCTCTCCTCCCTTCATTAACCTCAACATTCATTTAATGGCACTACTGTAACTGACAAGCACCATGTATAAAGAGAGACTGCCTATAATGATCCATGTGCATTGAGCACTCACAGCAGCCTCGCAGCCAGTTCTGTAAATCCACATAAAGAAAGAACCTTCCCTGTGACGTAGTATTAGGCTTGTCAGGCCTTCTGCTCTTGTTATATCCGGATCGCAGTACGACTAGAAGGCCCTTCAGAGCAATTGACCCACCACGGCAAGTTCGTAATTGAAAGGAGTGTGCTTAGGATGAGTGCCATTTTGACGGTGCGTTATGGCAACCTGTGCTGTGTCAGACATCCTCATGGCTGATGAAGATAAACAGCGTGGGATATGTTAGCTCAGGTGGCTGCTCTCTGGATGCTGTGATCAGTTCTCATTGCATTTGAAACGATCTAGATCATTCGATGCAACTGGCTACATTAAATGGTGCTTGTTGGTCACACTTTAAACACTTAAAACACAAACACACTCAGACGGAACTAGACCTGGACATAGAAAGTATATTTTACATAAAGCAGTACTGTGAAGTTTGCTTCGTATGGTGTGTACATACAGTGTATCTTGCGTATGTTGAATATTGTGATATTGACGCATTCATTCCGGAAAGAGTGGTTCGTGCTCACTATATGGTCTGAGCAGTATTTGCCTGTTTAAGATCCATAAATTCCTTTGGCATTGCGTAGAATAAATTGGCTTTTAAATTCCTCCTCCACATTTATTCATTTCCCTCTGCTGGACTTTAATGTTTGAGATTACTTGCCACACTCTAATTTTAACCATATCCAGTCGCAAAGGTGTCAAAGGTGGTTTCAAATGTTACTGTTGTTGAACTTTTGTATTTTTTTTAAATGATTAGGCAATAGTGGAATATGTACTGCTTCCCCTTCTTGTCCACCTGTGTGAGTTTGTTGATGGAAGATGTATGTTGGTATGTATTACTGTCTCTGATGCAACTACCCACATCAATATGTCCCATTATATGTAAATAATAAAATAAACACATTCAGTGATACATGAACATCAACCGTTTCTGCTTCTAATTGATGATAAATCTAATATGAAAAGGGCATTTTATTAAGATTAGATCTTGACATTTTCCCATCTAGACTTTATTGCCTGATATGTCTTTAAACATGTAGTTAACATCCTAAAAATTCTGATAAGTAGTCTTCCTCAACATATTTGTTTGCTTGTAGTCAGTATAACAAGACTAAACTAAACAATTGACTGAACCTCATGAAATGACCTTTAAGTGCAATAGGCTTTAAATACAGTAGCTGGAGATTTTTCTGTTTGATATTTTAGCACCACCTAGTGGTAAAACATCATTTCTACCACTTGGTTATGAGGTCATCCTGACAGCCTGTGTAGGATCAATAAATCAGTCAATATATCCACTTCAGCTACATTAAACCACTCTAGCCGTTGCTCCATCGACCCAAGAACATAAATCCAGACAATTGGACACAGAGGGCATTTACTCTTCATCATACGAGTCCTCTGATATCCTAACCTCAACCTGACTGCCTTTGAGAGAGATGATTCGACTAAAGAATGGAAGATGAGGCGAATAAATCACGTGCGTGGATTCTTTTGTTAAATTTCTGGGTCTGTTAAGTCAGCTGCCTATAAACCTGATGTTTGATAACTTGCTCACATTTGTGCTCACACAAGAGGGGGGGGGGAGTGAGGTTAACCTATATTCAGGATCTGATCTATAGTACTGGGCAACAAACGGAGCACTTTAACAGGAACCTACAGTAAACTTAGAGACAAGACAGATATCAACATTAACATCCAGGAGACAGGGGAAAGGTATTAACTGAAAAAACAAGCAGTTTACTGGGAATTGCATAATCATTACAATCAATGAGCAACACTCACCCTCGACTGACAATAGACAAATCTTATTTACAGCATCGGTTACTTGAGATGTACAGTAGAATTTAGGTGGACTATATAACATTAGTCACTAAGCAACAACTGAGTTGGATTGTGTTCATCACATGATTGAACCCAGACCAGATGAAGTCAGAAAATAATGCTCATCATATGGCTATTTTGAGGGGTGCTTATTAGGAACTGTACAATAAATACATTACAGATGAATGCAAGCTGACTGATTGAGCTCTGATTCGAAATTCATTCAACCCACTGCAACAGCTTGTGAATGTGAGCGATCAGAGTCGCTGCCGACGGGCCTCCTACAGCTCAGGAAGTCAACATCCTTTCATCATTGCCTCCACGTCAGCAATAAACAAATCACACCTCAGACCGCAGGGGTTCATCACCACTACAGCGGAAACAAGGACATCAAATTAAGAAACTCAGTTGTTATTTAGTAAGAAATGATAACATCTACAATTAAAATCTTTATTACAGTATACTGTTCAAGTAAAATAAAATGTACAATTCTATAGTTGCAGCATATAAACAAAAACAAACATGAAAATTCAAAAGTAAAAGTGCACTTGCAGAAGGAGACAAACTATCACACGACGCCAATATTTTATGAAAACTACATTTTTCCGACCATCTGTCTCTTGATATCCTATACTATCTCATGTTTGCACGACTCACCATCTTCTTCCCCTTGGCTCACTTGAGCTTAAAACGCATATGGTTTGTCTGGGAGGACATATGCTAACACTTGAGAAATATGTTTTTGCAGGCAGTTTGTTTTGATCTCCTCTTGGCTGGGTCAGCGTGACCTGCTCTAAGTGGTTCAGACAGAAGCAGTGCCTTTGACTCAACAGCAGGGCGGGAGAGTTTGGGGAAGGTTTTAAGCTATTAGCTCACAACCTCATTCTCCTCCAGCAGCACCACAAACCGTGCTGTCAGTGTTAAACAGAAAGCGGAAACCATGTTTTGGTGGAAATTCCCCGTTTCTAACAACGCAGAGTCTGCTCTGAGGAGAAAACATCTGGGTCGGCTCGGCAAACTCAGTGACATTTTGGAGCAGAGCAGAGATGCTTCTGTGCTTGACAAAGAGAAGTGAAAACTACTTGAAAAGGTTAAAAACTGAATCCTGACATTTATCAAGGCGCCTTTACAACCTTGCATGATTAAACAGTGTCGAACCTCTATGAGGGAACTGAGTGGGCAGCATGAAAGTTTCCCAAACATGGCACTGAGGCAAAACCAACTGTGGTTTCCTGTGACGTCCCTTATACAGTATGTGCAGCATGAATTAAAGGGAGGTCAAGAAAATGGAGAAAAGCCCAGCAGGAGGAGTCAAAGACATTGTTAGTTTTGCAAACATTGATGACCCTTTCTTAACTTTACACTGTGATAGGACCAGACACACTGGGGCTAAATCTGATGATGTAAATCTACAGACTTTGGGAACTTTGGAGTAAAATAAAGAGCAAACTCTCTCTTTTTTGTGCTTTAAACCTGACACGCCTGACCTGACCACAGGCTCATCTATGTGGATGCAGAATGGAGTGATTGGACCATTACCTTTGACAGTTTAGAGACATGGTGACTAGGAGTAACATACTGTAGAGCCATAATATCAAGTATATTACTAAGGCCAACACTCTATGTCATAATAGTGCATTTAAATGCAAACCGAAACGTCAAATGACTCAACGTAATACACATCTCAGAATGAGGAAAAGAACTCGGCTCTACATTTGGGCCTGTATGAAGTAAAGAAATCTTATCTACACTTAAACTCACCAATTAGCTGCTTTCATTTGGAAAGGGAGAAGTTACTGGACAACAACTGCAAAAACCTTTACAAAGGTTTGCACTGTATCTGGTTTTCAATATATCTACAGTAATTCTAATCTGTTCATGTTGACTTCATTTTATAAGATGACATGTTTAGACTGTTCACTATCAATGACAGGCAGGATTTATAGAAAACACAGTTAACTCAAATAATGAAGAATAAAAAGCAAAATATCAACCTTTATGAATGTTATAACTCAAAAGCTCTGACCAAACTAATCATGAATTCTATCTGGATAGGTTGAACGATGAATATGGGCAAAATAGTTTACCAATAATAATTTACAAACAATGATGTGCAAACGTAGAAAGCATGTGGGCTACTAAAACCAGAATGAAGAAGCAAAGAGATAAAACAACAGTAGGGCAGCCCATACACACAACCCTTGGCTCGTCCCTGTCTGGTAAGTAACTGAGAAACCATTTTTTGAGGAAGGGGATTCCTCTTCTTTATGATCCCAGCGTGTTCACACTGAGGGGTTTCCCTGCCCAGACACAGGGGCAAAGGGGTTGCAGTGATCTCCATGACCACTCATCCAGGTGATCCAAGGTGTGTGAGACTGCAGAGAGAAGGGTCCCACACACCAAAAAACACCTGGAGCTGAGATGTGGGAAGAGAAAGGAGACGAGGAGGTGATCACTGACATGCCCAATACTGAGGCAAGTAAAAAAAAAAAAAATTATTTATTTAAAAGTAGTCCTGTTACAGCCTGAGTTGATAACATGCCACTGACCTGTAGGGGATATCCTGTCTGTGTGGGCCTGTGGGCTGAGGTGAGGGTGGGGCCCCGATCCCTAGCAATTACACTGTTGTTTATTCTGTGTGGTGGTGCCTCTCGGCTGTCGCAGCTGCCTCAATGAAGCGTCTCCGTACTGGATACCTGAACCCATCCTCTCCGGGTCCAACTCACCTTTGAAAATCAAACATGGGGAGAAATGTCAGAGGGTGCAGACATATATACAAGACCAAAGGAGGATCCACAGGGCTTCATGCACGCAAGCACAGAGATCATAAGTAAAAACACATGCAAACGTCTGCATACGCCCAACTCAGACACACCTCTTTAACAAATAAATGAAGAGTGTACCTGAATCTATCTTGTTGAGGATGGTGCGAGCGCACTTCAGGAAACCTTCCTCGACATTCTCCCCTGTTAGAGCACTGGTCTCCAGGAACATCAACTCTACGTAGGCAAAAAATAAAAAGCACACATTCAATGTAGAAGAAAAAACAAAGAGTGAAAAAGACAGAAGGAGAAACAACAGACAGGGTGGATAAATTATGAAGCAAGCATACAGAATAATACAGACAAAAGGAAATACAAGTAAGAGAAGACTGTGGAATAATGTAGATTTAATAGTTACCGTTCTCCTGAGCAAAGCGCGATGCTTCCAGGAAGGTCACCTCCCTGTCTGCATCCAGGTCTTTCTTGTTGCCACACAGGATAATAACAATGTTGGGGCTCGCCAGAGTCCGTGCATCTGTCAGCCAGTTGGTTAGGGCATTATACGTCTCCCGACTGCAAGACAGGACAGGACAGATGGACATGCAGTGAGGCACAAATGGCTAGTTTATTGTTGGGGGTAAAGGATCACCCTGTAACATGTTCAGCTCAAATGATTTTCCCTGTCTGCAGAGCCTCAAGGGTCTGAGTGATATACAAATATAGTCATCTGGACATGTTGGCTATGCAGACACCCAGTGTAGTATGAACAGAACTGCGTGCACATCTGCTTTTGTAGTAGCAGATAAATCTAGTATATCTAGGCCCTTAAAGTACTCTTTACTTTGTGTGGTAAATAATGCATTCTCATTTCAATGCATTAAATTAATCTATTAAATAATTGTTAATACATTCTCAAATATGCATTTATTACTTTTAATTTCCTTGCTCAAATGGTGGCCTCTTCCTTAAAAATAAACACCCGAAACGCCTTTATATAAGCACATGAAAACTTCCAAAACTTTCCATTCAAGGACAAAATACTATCGATCAGCTACCCAAAACGTAAGTATCAGAATCTCAGACGTACCACAAGGACACTCAAAGGGTTACTGCATGTCAACTACAAAGTGAAGGATCTTTCTGTGTTAACAGGGCATTAAGACTTTTTTCCTCAGAATGTAAAAAAATGTATGTCTGACTTTAGAATTAAAATGTTTCATGTTTGCTTGGTGGGTAACGGAGAGGTACTCTAATGTGTGTAAATGACTAATAAAGACTAACTTTGTAACATGATTATGTAGTTACAAAGTAACTAGCTGGTCAAGGTATCACAAGTACAGAAAACAGAAAACTTAACTAGATTAGATTAATTATTATAAAGGGCAGTCTGTTGGGCAGTGAAGAACTTTAATGGAAACTTCTTTGGGCTGAAACCACCGGACACCATGGAGACAGGACCCTGGTGTCCATGGTAACATGAGGCCAGTGAGGTGAGCAGAAGGGTGTGGGTCAGCAGAATGATGTTTAACAGCTGCTTTCACAAACAGCCAAAGAATGACGTCACTCCTCCTCCTCATGCTGATGGGACCAAGCGGCTCAGCTGCAATCTGATTCTCATACTCTGTCTCTCTCAGCTACTCTCTTGTCCATCTTTCCGCTAACCTTTTCACCTGTGCAAAGTGATAAATGTCTCCATCTCCCACTCACCCTCTTTGTTTTCCATATCCTCCTCCTCATACCCCCCCCTTCCTGCAGTTTTCTCCCTCTACTCTCCCTGTTTTTTCCTCAGGTGACACTTTCTGTGATGGACTTTTGTTTTCCCAACTGCTGCTGCCTGCCTGCCAGAGGATGCCTCTATGTTACAGCTCCTGCCGCTCTGCACTCCACCTCTCCCTCCACAAAAGCCCATTCATTCTTACAAACACAAACTGTATTACATTCCTGTCTCTCTGCATTACTGCATTCGCTCCATCTTGATTTCACAACCCCTCTATTGCAACCCAAAGCTTATAAAATACAGGCCTGTGAGTGGGTTCTGTTATTCATATCTCACTGTATGGGTCCCAGCACAAAATTATTAAATTGCACAATTTCTGGAGGTGGTATGGACACACTATAGTTTTTTACACCACCAAAACTGAAGTGAGAGTAAAGTGAAATACCATTTACAGTTAAGCTTCATGGGTCAGTAAATTTCAATTTCAAGTCCTGCCAGATCCAATTTCAACAGTTCAACAAAATATCATTGCTGTGAATGTCTGGTAGTGTGCTCCTCGAGCTACAATGTTGTGTGTCTTTTGTTGGTCTTTTTTTAATGATTGTTTTGTCATTTGATGAAGAAAAATTGTCAAGTCTTGGAGACATTTCCTGCACTAACAGGAAAATGTAAGTAATGTGCTTGTGTCTTTATCCCACAATATGGGGAACATCATTTGTCATTCTGTTACATAAAAGGCATAATTTGTAGATAGGAAGAGGGGCAGTGAGTGCAGTGATTGTTTTACCTGGTAATATCATAGACGAGGAGCGCTCCAGCTGCTCCTCTGTAGTAGCTGCGTGTAACAGAACTGTGGGGAAAATGCAGAAATCTTGCTTAAAATAATGCATTTACAATATCAATATCAGCTGTGGAAGTCGGCTGGGGAAGATGAATGAGAAACTGCCCCTTGCTTTTCTCCATTATCATCAGTCAGGCACGTAATTACTCCAATGGAGCTGCTCGGAGGTATGAGACTGTGGCATCGCCACATGCGACTGTGGGCAGCCGTTTGAAGCTGGATGTTGGCCAAAGACAGCATGTGTGCTCAGTAATTCATGTTAACCTTGTATTTCTAAAAAGTAAAGCCAAACCCTTAGCAGGAAATATTGTGGGCCGTTACCGGAATCGCTCCTGCCCAGCAGTGTCCCAGATCTGCAGTTTGACCGTCTTTCCACCAACATTGACCACTCTGGAACCAAACTCCACGCCGATGGTGTGGTTGGAGTCCTGTTTAACTGCATCAGAGACGCAGAGAGAAGAGAGTGAAACACCAACTTCAGCACAGTTGTTGTTGTAATGCCATTATGTATTTTTTTCCTAGTAAAATGATGTGGTATTTAAAGAGAAGCCTTTCCATTTAACCAACAGGTGTTCACTGCCATAATGGAGACAACACTTTCAACTCTGCTCCCAGAGTCTTACCTCTAATCTATAATGTGTCTGTGTCTTGTGCTTTTTTAAAAATACCTAAGCTGTTATCTTCAAATGACTCATATTCACATGAGAGACGAGAGGGAGTCTGGATGAGATTAACACTGTCAGCCTGCCCTCCCTCTCTCTCTCCAGTGACAGCACAGGGACCTCACACGTCTTTAATCAAATTAATACAAGCATGTGTGTAAATGTGTGTGTGTGTCTGAGTTTTCACATGGTTTTACATGACTCATAAAAGCAAAACTGTGGATTTTTAGACAAGTACTAGCAAATACCACACTTGTAGTTTCGTCCCATAGAAGTTTTAGTTATGAGCTTACTGGCTTACTCATCAACATCTTCACATTTTTGAAGTTTAATGGATAATTTAAATGGTTTGTTATAACTGATACACTGAACTACAGGTTTATTAGAGACAATCCAAAAGTGCTGCAATACAGCTTATGATTTCAGTTTTGTTAACAGTGTCAGAGAGGTGTAGATTTAACTCAATTTTGTAGTTTTGGGTGTTTTTTTATGGATTGCACTATACAGAAAGTTTAATGAAATTGTCATTTAACCATAAAACAAAGAGAAAAAAAAAAGAGAAAAAACATTTTTCAGGGTACTTTACTTTATAGATTTCCACCTTCACACCCAATGCCATTTTTTAATAATTGGAAAATTTACTATGTATTTATATGTGTTATATTTAGCTGGCTCTATAATTACCTACTGTGAATGTTATGAATCTGGACGAACACTCAATTCATCCTGTCATTTTAGTTTGATTCCACATGAAAGTCAAAGAATAACTTTGGAAGAACTTGTTGAAGAATTGTAACCTCACAGCAGAGTGAGTGGGTTTCTTGGAAGTGTGTGTCAAAAAACTACTCGTGAAATCAACAATAATTTCTTGACTAGGTCAATTTCTGTTATTGGCTCACTCTTACGCAAACCTTATGTGACTAATGGGCTTTAATGAGCGAAAACTTACACTTGTTCTCAATGAATTGGTGCAGGAGGCAGGATTTCCCTGTCCCAGCGCTGCCAATCACCAGGAACTTAAACAGGAAGTCTGAAAACAGAGGAAAGGAGGTAGAGATCAATGCAACACTGACGTCAGGGGAGAATCTGAACCTGCTGCTCTTTGCACTTCCATCCGCAGAGACAATCCTTAGATTTCCTCTTAATCCTATTGAGCTGCTACTTTCACAGTATGCAACAATCCCAAATTAGCCTACTAACCACAAAGCCTTGCATGTAATCAGTATAACCTGCTACTTATGATTCTAATTTAATATGCTCGTTTGTCTGAGGTGGAAAATGACACCAGCACTTAATAACACATGTCATTAGAGCAAAGCCAAAGCTTTAGCGTTATTGCACATGGCTTAGGTTAACTGGCTTGTGCAGGGATTGAATGACCACAGCCAGCTGGTTGTGCAGATGTTGTTGTTGTTGTTGTTGTTGTGGAGAGTGGGCCCTCGCACTGGAGAGTATAACCCAACCCACGCAGATGATCCGGCGCCCAAATGACTCGGGCCCCTGACATGCAAAGCCATCCACAGCACAGACAGCCTTTGTACAGTATGCTGTGACCAAATATAGGGGGGGCATTTACATACGTCTACATGCCACATTTCTGACTAGGTCCATGACGACTGAGGAGATGTGTATGCGTGAGAATGATAAATGAGTCTGTGTTTGTGAGTAGTGCACAGAGAGATAGCAAAAGAATAACAGGAAATGCAAGAGTGATGATGTGTTCCCAACACCGTGAGAGCAAATAATGATTGCAAACGACAACCTTTCCTCCTGAGAGCCCGCCTCAGTTGGAATTTGAAGAAGTGTGCAATTTCGGTTTAAGCTTAAGCGCTGGCTCTGCAGGCAGAAGTGCTGGCCTGGCAAATGATTAGTGACTACTGCTGAGATTACCAGCCAGGTGAACATCCTGTGAGTATTCAGCTCCACACAAGGTCAACAGAAACAGTAGTTTAGAAAAAATAAAAAATAAAGAGAAGCAGATGAGATTGCTCTTTAGTTCCTGTGTGACATTTAAACTTATTATGATAGTGCTCTTGGAGCCACCTTCATTGGCGGACACACGCCACCACCAGCTCAGTTCATGGTGCACCTTTGTTTGTTGAAGCGGGTGTTTTCTCAAGCAACACGAGCTAGAGGTCACATTCATGGTAACAGAACTGCCAAAGCAAAGCGAAGGAGCCTACAAGCACTTAGAGTTTTCTTCTGCAACAGCAGCCAGCGTTACATCTCAACCACACCTTGTCAACGGTCGTGACAGCAGAACTGACAGAATCAAAAGCTAACAGCTCTGTTTTAAAAGCTTGCCTCAGCTTCTCAGCGTATTTCCCAGACATCACAGATTCCCATGCGAGATCTGCATACAACAATCAAGCTGTCAATATGTCAAAGCAATGGGGAGAGAGGAGTGCAGCGCTGCCCTCTCAACAACAGCCTTTCAGGCTACTGCATTCTTTACACATCAATATTAAATAACCCGAGGGAACAGACTAACACTCTTATCTGCATTCACTTACACTGTGACAACATTTAACACACTCAGGCCCAGATCTAGCTAAGGTTTATGTCTGATGTGTCCTCTGATCTACTGACAAAGTGCACGGGGCATTTGCACTTGAAGTTACATGAGATGTTTGCCTTACTGCATATACATCTGTGTACTGCAAGAATGCAGCGCAAGACAGAGGGAAAATATTGAAACTGGAGAGATTAGATTGAATTTAAACTGTAATAACATATGCCAAAATCAATGCCTGTTTTTTTTCCTTTTCAAATACAAGCACATTTTTCCACTATTTTCTCACATTTTATAGACTGAGCAATTAATCCAAAAAATGATTGATAGATTAATCAATAATGAAAATGTATAAAATAATTAAAATAAATTGTTTTCATTATAATCGCTAGCTGCAGCTCCAGCATCTTTTCACATACTGCCTACATGGAGCACTATGACCTTTAGAAATACGTTAGCTCAGTTGTCCATTAACACCAAACAAAGTATTTTGCTTTTTAAAAGTCTAATCAGTCTAATTTTGAATTAGTCTGAAAAATTGCTCCCAGTACAATGCTATTTAAAAGTGCCACATGAATGAAACATTTTATGAATTCCATCTGGGACCATTTAACCTGGCCATGTGCTTATTGTATTCACAATACTTTTTTTCTTGCCAGTTCCACTACTGGCCCTCCAGGAGAGGAGACAGCACAGGAGACAGACACAAATCAATAAAAGGCTATTACAGCTACCATTAGCGCTGGCACTTTTACATAAATACAGCCCACTGGGATGAAGTTTCATACAAGGAATGAGGGAGACAGGGTACAAGCAGAAACAGATGGAGAGAGAGTGTGTGTGTGAGAGAGTGCAACAGGAGGGGGTGATGGGGTGCCATTTCAAAATAAATGCGTCTATGGTGTCAGGCCTGTTGTGCCACTGATACTATCAGGCAGAGTCATGTTAAATTAATTTATGCAGGATATCTTTCTGTCTGTTGTACTGGTGCAAGCTCCTGCCAGCTTTAGCTTGTAATGTAGACAGTCTACAGTACAGACAGAAGTGAAGTTACTTGGTATTTGGATGGGGACAGATGTGGTAAAAACCACAGACCTGTCAGCTGCTGCTCTACAGGTAACCGATGGGTGATAAGCCACAGCCATCTAACTTCCTCCTTTAGGCCTAGCAGCTAAAAGCTACCTCTTAAGTAAAAATACACAGCACTTAAGCTTGAATGCAGCTTGCAAGGTCACCCAATCTGCCTGAAGTCCGAGCTCAGGTTACCTCAGCGTCTGCAAACACACTCTTCATGTATCGACATGGTGCTGTAGCGTTGTGTCTCAAGTTTGGCCAACTTTTACCTGGAAATGTATCACCATCTGTTTGCTCATGTTACTCACCGTTTTAAGGAAGCAATGTACTCCGCCATCGCAGGACAGAGGTGTCAGTTAATACACGACGAAGCACTTAAACTACACCACTTTCTTTGAATGAAATGTCAGCAGCAAACGTTAGTTATCAGCATTAAAACCCCGCGGACACGGCGAGGTGGCAGCTAAACTAAGCTAAGCTTGTAGCTAGCTAACTAGCAACGTTGCTAAGAGGCTCTGTCACATCTCACCACAGAGGAGTGTAGCGGCTAGCAAGCATGAAATTACAGTCTGCCGCCCCGCACAAACATACCGTATGTCTCGGACATGTTGACCCTCGCTGTGTGAAGGACTCAATCGGGCCTTTTTACCGTCCTCTTGGTATCGTGACAGCTGTGTGTCGCTGGGTTCACACCTCTTTAGGGTGTTTATCTACGATGCTAAAGGTTTCCTTGATCCCTTCCTCGCTTTTTTTTTGTTGCTCCGACCACAACCAAACACGGCAGCTGCGTGCTACGTCATTCGTCGTCTGGCGTTGCCTTCTCGTGTTGTTGGCCATGTAGGAATTTTGAAATGTACAAACATGAACAACCGGACAAAGTAGTAGAAAATAAGTTGGAATTTCTTTGAATCAACTGAAATATGATGAGTGCTGGCTCGTAGATGTCTCATACTTTGACTACATATCAGAAATCAAGTTAATACCCCTGTAGATCAAATTGAAAATTTGATCAAATTTGCTAATTTATCATTAAATTCGCAATTGTATTCTTCAGTTTATCAAAAATGTGTTCTCGTTCACTTCAAAATAAAGCAAAAGGTACTAAAAGACTATTGTACTGTAGTTTCCATTTTGTTTTGTCGTTAATTCCCTTAAATTCGCGACAAGTCATTTCAGTTCTGAGAAGAAAGTGCTCACTTAAAGAACTTGAAGGCAACATTAGATCACCAGTCTCTTTGCCTAATAACCCTCATTTCTCCTTAGCAATCACAACAGTTTTTATTCAGAAGATGCTAGTCTAGCCAGCATAATTTGATTCGGTTATTTATATTATACTCTAAAATGAAACATTATTCATACTGTATTTCTGTAGTTATATATGTAGGTTATGTAGGTGCAACAGCAAGCCACAAGGTGGCAGGCAAAGATAAAGAGACTTCAGGACTTTTCTATAGACAGCAAAGTGTCTTCTGGTTAGATACTGGAGCCTCAGCATGACATGATATAGCATAATATGACATTTTTGGATAATTTTGCATTTATTTCGCATTATTACTTTTCTTTTTCAAATCTAATTATGTTGCACTGTTGTACTTCAGACATCTGCTGTAGAAACTGATACTTGCTGCCCATTCTGATTGTACTAAGGCCCATATCTTGGCCAAAAAAACCCAGACAAAAAAACAATCAGTGCATAAACATGTAGTGTCAAAATCTGTGGTAAAGGGAGTTATGCATAAATGTGGTGTCTTTGCCAAGCAGACGACTCCTTTCCCCNGGAAATAATTGCTCAAAGTAATGTCTTTTGAGGTTTTAGAGGAATGAGGAATGTCTGTTTTCTTGTTCTTTGCTCATTCATTCATCACCTTTCCATACCTGCATACACACACACACACACACACACACACACACTCACACAGAGCCCAGGGAGTGGAGTGCAGGGCCGCCCAAGGGCAACAGGTGATAAATTACAGAGCCTTCGACTCTGCTACTATCTCCCCTAGTTCCTCCCTGCCTTTGTTCTGCTTTGGCAGATCCACTCATCCTCCCCAGCCTTGTTAAAAGCTCTTTTCACTAAGATTAAAGACAGAAGGAAACACAAGGCTCAGCGTCGTGTGGGGGCACGGATGTTTTCCTAAGGTGGGCTACAAGAAAGGCCTCAAAGGTGCGCAGCAGGCAGAAAGGAAAGAGGGAGTTTTTTCTTTGCTTCCGTTTAGGTGCTCTGCTTACCTTTGAGGGTGTCTCAATGCTCGTTGTATCTTTGTCTCTCTTTCTTGTCCTCTCGTCCATTGCCGGTGTCATCATCAGAGCAGATATTTGTTTGGACTGCAGGGCAAACGAGGTGCTTGTGTGTGTCTGTGTGTGGGTTGTTGGGGGATTTTGACCTTGGACTATCCTGTCACTAACAGTCAAGACGAACAGCAGAGAGGCCTGCTGGATTCACATGCTTTTAGAAAGACATGTCAAGCAGAAAATAGCCATGAAGGGAAGGGGGAGGGGGACAGACCCTTTTATGTCCCATCCAGACAGTTTCAATCCAAGATCAAAACAAATGTGTTCATGATGAGCACATTGGGGAAGCCCCATGTAAACCCAACAACATTCACAATCTTTACAACAAACAATGAGTCATTTTCTAGAGGATAATTTGAGTGAATCACTTCTTCTTGAGACAGGTGAGCTCTGTGGTTGGCTGGCATCACTGTAAATATAAAGGTGTTTGTCACATCATGAGTCACTGAGCCATACAGTAAAACAGAGGGATGCCTGACAACCTGCTGTTTTATATACAGACACAAAGGCATTCTATGAAGTAAGGGCTATTAAGACACATGGTGGTGTAAACATCGCCAGGAGGTGTGAATGCATTAATGAGTTGAAACAAGTACAAGAATTCTGTGACAGCAGAAAGTACTTGGCTGACAGACTTCACCTATAGAGGCGCTGTGACTGCAGCAGCTGAAGTTTTGAAAAATCACAGATCTGAAACCTAACTGTCAAAAGCTGAACGAGGCTCTCAGACAGACGCTTACGTGTGTTGGAGTGGAGAACGAACAGTGCAGCTCTGATTCAGACCGAGGGGGTGTATTTATGTGCATACCTGCTCTGCACAGTAGCGCTTGTGCAACTGTTTGTTTGCACGCCAGGGCATCCGCTTCAGTTTCTCTCCCACCTCGCTGTACTTCATTCTGCACTGCCTAAACCCCAAGTAGGTCGCCACACATTACCCAGCAACCCCAGGCTATTTGAACCACTGTAAGTAAAGGGGATGGGAGCCACACGTTGACAAAAGGAGGACTGCAGTCTTTGAAATGAGTGGGAAGAATAAGAGAGCATCTCTTACTGAGGGTGACAAATAAGAGAGAGTCTGACATATCAGGTTTCTTTTAGCTATTCATAGTTCACATCTCTTTCTTCCTTCCATTATCAACAGAGATGTAACGCTGTGTATACCCTACAGTCAGCTATAAATAGACTACAGCCTACTTTACTGCCTTTTATCTATGAAGATAAGACCATAATGGGACAATTATCTTATCATGCCCACATCATACTGGCAATATAGTTTCATTGTGTTATCTATTTTCCATCCATTAGCTACACCTGCTTGTCCTTGAGGGTCGCGCAGGGGGGGCTGGAAATATTTAACATATTTTTTGTCAGATTTTTATTCTTTTTATTTTTCCATGCAGATTAAACATCTGTTTTGACACTTGTTAATTAAGAGAAAAGATCTGAAACATTTTGCAACAGTGTTTACAGACTTACAGACAAAATCAAGTGCAGACATGTATCAGGATTCAAGGTTCTCCTCAAAAAGATGAGTGTGAAAGCCTGACATGTGTTCACAGAAGTCCACCATTTCGCCAGTAACAAGTTGTTTTGATGTGAAGGTTATACATACTAAAAGGTGACTTCCTTTAAGGCCCCAGCAGACGGGGTGCTGTGGAGAGATGATCTAAAATAGAACGAAGGCATCACAACCTACCCAGAGACCCACAGAACTATTGGTTTGCACTTGACATTCATTTTGCTTTTACTAACTACAAGAGTATTTGTGCTGTTTCAGAATTAACACTGAACACTGAAGATTCAGAGAAGCATTACGTCTATCTTCCAATCCACTTATTGTAAGATCACTCTGTAGGTGGCCGCGAAGGGGTACTGAAGTGAGACCAAGTTTCAAAGGAACAGAGGAATGTCAATGAGCTCAAGGGTCTAAGCAAACCCAAAACAGCAACAACCCAGGCATCTCATAACAACTGATGCTAAAGGGTTAAAATTTAATGGAGCAAAGCCTGCAAGCTAGATCAGGCAGGCCGGCCGTACTGCTACATTCACACATGGCATACTCTGCTTGCTGCAACATATATTCAACACACCCTTTGCAATAAGGCGGTCTTTTTAAGTTGTCAAAGCTCTGCGTTTTTCTTTTGGTGTTGTTGGCCGCTTGTGTCTGTGGCGACTCTTCCCACAGAATCGTTAAGGATCACTGATTCACTTCAGCAAGTTTTTGGGCTAACATGGATATCGTGAGTAGATCTCTTGGCTCTGTTCAGTTGGTGTTTGTGTGCTTGGCAATATCACTAATTATCGTCACTCCAAATCTCCTCTGAGCTTGTTGTGCTCTTGAGGGAAGTGACGAGGTCAGAGCCTAGACGCCAAATATCAACGGAGTTCATATTCCATATTGGCATAGTAAATCCATTCCACATGAGTTGGCTGACTGAGCTGAGGATTTACGACTCTTTTTAGGCAAAGTCACATAGAGTTTATCCATGTTTACTTTGCTTTACAGGCTAAAATTGGCTCAAGTTATGAAACTCCCATCCACTTCATTAAAAAAGTGCAAAGGAATATCACAGCAAGTTAAAACATTAAGAGCATTTTACAGGAGCTCACAACGCTCAAAGCAATCTGAGTATAATTGCATTCCTGTAACACACCCAGATGCCAGTTTATTAAGTTTACCTAACTAAAACTAACACACTCTAATACATCAGGCCTGCAACAAATCCTACATTCATGAAGAGTATAATGTTCAGTTTTTGTTGAAACTGTTTTAAAGAGGTGTTAATCCAACTTTATAGTGATTTTTGAGGCTGCAGTTTGTGGTGCTGTTGAAGTAAATTGCTTTATAATGAGAAGTGTTTCTAACATTTTGTCCACTCTTTTTATATCAAATTTAGACTAAATGTATGTATGTTTATTAGGTTCTTCAACAGATATTGTTTTCAGTGAGAAAGAGGTCATTTAAGTTAGAGATGAGGTCAGAGGAGATCAGAGGTTAAGAGCGTGGACTGGAGCGGCTGTGTTAGTGGAAAGAATCCCGCTGACCTCTCCAGTGGCAGATCACTATCTAAACCCCCGGCAGCCTCCTCCATACATCTTCTACTATCAGTGCACACACTCACCTCTCTTCACCTCCACACCACCAGTTCTGCTCTCCTTCCGCTTTTCACACTGCCACAACACCACAGCCTAGAGGAGAAAAGGAAGGCAGCCAAATGTTGTTTGCGGTCAGGTGTTTGGAGCCGGCAAGGCGGTTTCATGTTGTTTGTTTCTTCGCTGCAACAATCTTTTCTTTTTTTTTGCTTGAAAGTAAAATGTGGAAAAGAAACATATTCAAACCTACCAACAGCCTAAACTTCTGTTTACTGTAGGTGTAAAACACATGGTGCCAGTTTTCCTGTACAGGAATTAAGCCTAGTCCTGGACTAAAACAGCAGGTCTTTTTCATGAATGACATTTTGACACGTCACCGTAGGAAAAACACAGGTGCAAATAATAAAACCAATGATGGCTGAATTCCATTTAGCTGCTTCAGTTTCAGGGTCCTGGTATTGTTCATGCTGGCCCGCTGTCACACTGTCATGACTTACTGGGACACCTGAACAGAACAGAGCCATCAATGATGTTATTAGTAACAGCACGAGCACAATCATTCGTGCTAAACTTACTAAACTTTACAAATTAGGAGAAAGCTGCTCTTTTCATGTCAAAATAACACCTGAAAGTTAAAAAGAGCTCTGTAGAAGACTTTAGCTGGGGTGAGAGAATTATTTGCTGGGGGAGGGAACGGGAACAATGAAGAAAAGTGAGCGCGGCATACATCCTGAAAGAAGACAATGCAACATTGTCTTACTCAGCATGTTACTGCTATAGGTTCCTGTTGTTCAAAACATGTATTCTCCTCAAAAGTTCACTTAAATTGTCATCTAACACCAAATTGTTATTTTCACATGTTGCATCAGTCAGTTGCGTAAAAGCTTGGAATCATCAGCCGAAGGTTCTTGCTGAAATCATAAGAAAAGCATTACCACATGATATTTCAATCAGCAACATGCCCTGATGTGTTCCTGTCTTCTTCTTGGCCCCATTAAGATAATCAATCACAGTCTTTTGCCTCATGTTATGACACATATTGACATATGGAAGGCCTTATCATCTGCTCTCACTGCATACGTGCTGGATGTAACTTGTTAAGGCATCTTTGCATGATGTCATTCACAACGTGTGGAATTCATACAGATCTGTTGTGAAGATCATCTCGCAGGTCCCCCGGGGGGAAAAAGTGAAGTGGTAGCCAGAGGCGCCACATCTCTCCTCTTCTGTAGCTGACTGTCGGTGCTTATTCTCCTTTCAGCTCCAGCACTGCAAATGAGAAGAACTCATATTTCTTCATTTACGGGGCATTCTGCTGCAAATGTGACTGTCAGTTCATCTTTCAACACACGCTTAACTGAAAAGACCCCTCCAGAAAACATCAAGGAACATGCCAGACTGCACGTACACAAAGGCTGATGCTTGCTGGGAAGAAAAGGCTCTTTGCTTTACATTGTATCTGTGTGTGTGTGCCGAGGAGGGAGGAAATCCCTGCTGCCCACAAAGCCTCATTACCTACTGTCTCTCACTCCTGAATACATATATAGTATCTATGTAGAACAAACACAAACTTAAAAACATCACAGTCTAATTATTAGTTACTCAGTCTGTGCCTTTGATGTTATCATTTCCTTCCCTGAATTACTTTCTTTGCCACAAACTCTCCCATCTCGGAGGTTATCTCTCACGTTCTCACAGCGGGCTCATATATCTCCCTCAGGCACAAACACATGCCAAACCCTTCCCTATCTTTCCCCTTCCTCTCACACCTGTCAGAAAGCCTGAGAACTTATCCTCTCCATACAGATATAATCCCATAATTATTAGATCTCTCACTTTGTTATGTAAAGACAACTCGCATCGACTATTTTAGTCTATGGTTAGCTATTATATGTGTGACGCAAATACAAATCCCTGCGTGAAGGGATAATTATGTGGTGAATTTTTAACCAATACGTCTAAATGAATGCATGTTGCTGAAATAGATGGCAAACTGAAGTTGATAGATATATGATAAATCCCGGACAACAGGCGCAATCTAGGTCACTGGAACTTCCTGTCTGTAATGAAATCCAAACATGAGCATGTGAACAGGAGTCCTTCTCCAAGTTTTGGTGTTCATTTGTGTGCGCTTGCAAGTTCATGCATGTCCTTGGCCGGCCCTGCAGCAAAGTGTCAGTGAGGGAAAACAGTCGCCCCTTAAGGATGATGTCAGGGTCCATGATGGATGACATCACTGACCACAACACCCATAGGTCCACAAATCAAAGAGATGTCTGTGCACATCCTCTTTGTGTCACAAAAAGTTGGAATAATTGTACTGGAAGTCTGGAAGACTCTTTTCGTCGTAATTCTAAACCAGTGCACAAATATTATAGATAACACATGTAGACATACAGCTATGTGGTTTGTAATGGTTCAAAATAATGAATTCAAACACGCAACTAAACATGCAAGGTAAGGTTTAATCAATTTAACATGTAATTATTGCTGAAACGAAAATAAATTAGTTGAAAATGCCTGTTAAATGCTGGTTCCAGCATTTTAAATGTGAGGATTTGCTGCTTTCACCTGTTTTGTATCATTGTAAATTTAATATCTTTGGGTTTTGGACTGTTGCTCCGACAAAACACTCAATTTGAAGACATCACTGTGGGTCTGGGACATTTTGGGGCATTTTTCACTATTTTTATGCATTTTATGGAAAAAATGATAAATACATTAAACATTAATCAAAAAACAAAACAAAATAATTGCCATTAGTTTCAGCCCGATATGTAATACATGTATCTGTGAACTTAAAAGAGACTGTCAAAAGCTTGACCTGCTAATGTGTCCTAATTCCACCTCACAAAGTCCCCTCTTTATTTGTAACAGGAGAGAGGGTCATTGACCTCAGTTAGGCGGGTTAATCTATTTGGCTAATGGGGACACCAAAAGGCCCAGGTGTGCAACACCTGTGCTTTGGTCCGACCGCTCGTGCAGGTGAATGTGGCTCACCCTCATCCCCTCCTCGCCACTCTGCTCCCTCCGCTGCCCTCCCTTAAGCTCCTCTAATTGTGTTCTTATCCCACATCCCCTCGAAAAACTCCAAACACAATCTCAGCCCCGCCTCATGCTGCCGCTCTCTTTATTCCACTCTTTTCCTTTCTTCTCACGCAGAGGAATGTGTGCTGTGTCAGTGTGTAGATGGTGTATGACCGATAGACCTATCAGATGAATAGATGTCAAAGTACAATAAAGTGTAGGTCTATATACTGTACATTCTCAATGATGTGCTTCACTCGTATATACAAATCTATCTCACCACATGAACAAACTCACAGATGAAAGAACATGCAGAGACATAATAGTCATCAATATTAACACAACTGCTGTATTTTACAGAGCAGTAGAGAAATAAAACAACCTAATTAAAACAAGATCAATCTAAAAATGAACACTGACATATTATCACCTTTTAAGTTGATATGCCAAAATTGTTAGCAAACTGTAGCCTATTTACACATATAGCAGATACAGAACAACATTAGCTTTCATTTTGAGTTGTGTTTCTGGCTATCTTCTTCTGCTCTGTTTTTGGTCTCTACCACCTTTTGAGGGAAATATCTGTCTCTTTAGCTGCTAAATGCTCCACTTTGTTCACCAGCT